>CM070007.1:46221875-46321490 GCA_036247105.1 Cirrhinus mrigala | reverse complement strand
TATATATATATATAAAACTGTTGTTTTCGCATTTACTATAAACTTATTTGGCCCATAAGGACCAGCTAATCTTGCTAACATTGGACTTTTTTTTTCTTTTAGTTATGCATGTTTTTATTGCTCTTCATTTATGTTATGCCAAATTATACTGTCTTGTAATTAAATGTAGCTAATTTCAGGTCAGTGGACATCTGTCACTGTCAGTTTAGTCACAGTATAGACCATTTGCCCAGTTACTTAGGAAGTACTTCTCTTAAATATGTGCACTTTTACCTAAACACAAAACACCACAAAGGCTAATGGAAACATTTGTGATTGGTGACCAATGATCAACTAAGAGATGTGAAGTGAGAGTTTCATGACAAGTTGCAAATGTGAGGTGTTTGTAAGTGGTCTGGATGAAAGACTTGTGGGTTTCCTGTTTTGACATGTTTAGATGTTGAATTGAAACTATAACAATAAAACAAAGAGCCTCATGAATTTTATAGGTGAACTTTAAATAAAAAAACTTTGATCCTTATGACAGGCATGAACTGACTGATTGAATTTAAAATATAAAGCACAAAATGTCTCAAATAAGGATGCTTATCTTTCTGTTGGAATCAAATATATAGTTAAACACATAAATCAGATAAACTGAAGTTATCATAAACTTTTCATTTATTTTATGAACCAGTCAGGTTCCTGATCACAAAGCCAAATCAGAGCAAAACAAGTTTATAAGGTAACTGGTGACTGGTGAAAAACACACACTTTTCTTACTTCCAAACAACAACTTATTGCCAACCCCTCATGACGCAGGCCGTTTTAAATAAAACTTTCCATTGACAGATAAGAGTTGACGGCTGCATTAAGACCCTCACCAGTGTCATTGTCAATGTCACACTCAAAATCACTCACTGAGATCGCTCATGTGTAAGAATAGATATATTTCCTCAGCTAAATTAAAAAAAATGTCACTACTATGAATGTTTTGGTATAATAGTACTATCTGAAGTGCTTCATAAAGTTATTTTGTGTTTTACAGATGTCTTACTGTTCCGTCAGAAAATAATCTATGGAGAAGAAGTGGAGATGAAAGTCAAATCAGGAGACAACATCACTCTCTACTGTGATCGCTCTCTAACTGTTGGTTCCCTCATTGTATGGATAAGAAACTGCTCTCATGAAAATCAACCCTCTCTCATAATAGATTTTACAAAATGGGACCTAGAGATACTTCAACGTTTCAGCTCAATCCACAACAACTACAGTAATTCTTATGATCTACATATTCACTGTCTCTGATCTGGGATTGTACTACTGTGCGGAAGTAGAGAATAAGGCAAATAAAGATGAAAAATGGATAATCTTTCTAAGAAAACACTTCTGATAGTTATTGAATCATCACTTGTGTAATTCTGGAGAACTTCACTTTTCTCTGTGAAGAAAAAAGACAAACAGAATAAAGATAAGATATTTGTTTATACTTAGTTGAGCAAGTTTCTTCCTGTTCTGGACCCTTAAACACCACCTCCACACTCACTCCTATGTCAGACTGTCTGCTCTGCTGGATGCTGCTGTTCAGTGTGTGTCCGGTGTGTTTTCTCCTCTCCTCCATCTGTGTGTTCTGCCTCTGTTGTAGGAAAAGTACAGGTAATCATTCACTAATTCACAATCTTTTATGTTGCCACTTTTTTAAACTTTAATATAACGATCGACAGCTTTGTCAATTACCATACTCTGGGGACTGAGGCCTGCACACAAAATTAATAATAATGTTAGAAACTGAAATGTAACACATAATCAGAATTACATGCAATTTAAAGCATTTATGTGTGTATAAGTGATGTTATAATGCAATAATCCATTGTAGATGCTGCAAGAGATCAGAAAGACAACTTAAAAGGTGGAAATACAGCTGAGGTATGAACAATATAAAAATACACATTCATTACAAACACTGGCTCTTTTTTTTTAAAAAAAAAAAAAACAAAACGTTAATTTATTAACTTTCATTTCAGTGCATGGATGAAGAGGTGTGTTATGCATCTTTAGATGTGATAACCAAGAGACAAAAACAACGCAAGACAAAGCGAGTGCAGAGTTCTGATTTCAGTACTTACGCTCAGGTCAGAACACAAAGTAAATAGACCTAAAACAGAACTGAGGTGGATTCTGAAACTTTCCAAATATAAGAAAAGTTGCAGGTTATATTGTCATGAAACATCACATGCAATCATGCAAGGTTGAGGTGTTTCTGCCATTACATCTGAATGTAAAAGATACATAGTTTCGTACTTGATACTTGAAAAATTCAGACCTGTAAAGTTGTTACTCTGGTACTCAATGCAGTACCAGAGTTTTTTTTTTTTTTTTTTTCCCACCTCTAATAAAAGTGTGTTGGTAGTCTTTGTGGATACATGATCTGAATAACAGGATGTGCAAGTAGGTTTCCTGTGTGAAGTGATGTTTAGTTTAAGGTGTGTATATTTGCAGCATTTATCTGACTCAATTTTACAATTAGCCCAATTTCTCCAAAACACACTCCATGCTGATTAGGTCAGTGTGTTTTAATAACAGCTTATTACTATATAAAAAAAGACAGACACCAACTTTAGTTACTCCTCAGTAGTAATATACATTCTTTGTTTTTCTTTTTGTCACTTTCCTTCGGACTGGTGCATGTTAGATATACCTATTTAATAATTGTGCATTTGCTGAACAGTTAAAATAAATTGAAATTAAAGCAAATTTTAATCAAATATTCGAAGCATCAGAGTTTCTCTTCAAAGGCGTTTTACTCTATAACACTGTCTTTGTTTTTCTCAAGAAAGGGTCTAGTTAAATAAGATATGAATCTTAATCATAAATTTTCCATCAGTTTGGTGCTTGTATGCTTATGGGACAGAAATAGGTAGCAGAGAGGTTGATGTGTGTAGATGCTCATGTGGTGAGTTTGTGGTAAATTTGCGTAGTATGCATGCAGTGTTTGCAAAAGCCTTTCTTTAGCCTCTGGTGGACGAGGAAGTGTCACATTGACTGCATCTCTCAGAAAGAAGCACAAAAAGCAGGTTTCAGTTTTTGCAAGACAGCACTTTGGACATTTCCGTAACACTTTGGCAACGTACACCATGTGACAACTCAAATGAAGTTCAAATGATGCGCAAGATAATCTCAAAAATAATATGTCTAAGAAATATACTTCTTCTACCTGTACATGTACTTTGTCATTGTATTTAATTGCATGAAAATTTATATTTTCGCTTTATTTGTCCATTATCTGTCTGAAAGCTAATCATTTTGGTAGTCAGATCACTCGGTGTGTTTAATTTTACTAGTGGCCAGAGGGGGGCAGTATGAGTTTGCTTTTGTAAAACCTGTGAAAATGTCTAAAACATGTCCAAATGCTTGTTACATTCCACATTGATTTGATTAATATTTTTCAAAGCACATTTCTATGTGCCAGTTACACAGCAAATAAAAAAGATATATTAAATATAAGTGACAAAAGAACATATTTATGTATTATTGCTGTTTATGTGGTAAGTGGGGATGTGTGTGCGTTTCTGGCCCTATAAGAAACGTCTTTAAAATGACCAGCAGGTGGCGCTGATGGAGTTTGTTAAGCAACACGAGTGATTTGTTTGCACACACACACACACACACACAATAATTTACAACTTTATTTATGAAAATATTGATCTGACATGAATTACTTAATGTCTTTTCTACCACCCTGGGCCTTGAATGTGTAAGTTGCATGGCTGACTGTAGAGGGACATAAAGCTCTCAGATTTCATCAAAAATATCCTAATTTATGTTACTAAGATGAACGAAGGTCTTACAGGAGTGGAACAACACGAGGGTAAGTAATTAATAACTGTATCTCAAACTATTTAATTACAAATTACATTTGTTTTTGTTTTTTTTTTGTCCTCCCAACACCCCCCTTAAAGGAGAAGTTCACTTACAGAACAAAATTTACAGATAATTTACTCACCCCCTTGTCATCCAAGATGTT
Organism: Cirrhinus mrigala; assembly: GCA_036247105.1. Classification (NCBI taxonomy): domain Eukaryota; kingdom Metazoa; phylum Chordata; class Actinopteri; order Cypriniformes; family Cyprinidae; genus Cirrhinus; species Cirrhinus mrigala. Next base: position 46,317,487 of record CM070007.1, on the reverse strand, counting down.
CATGTCTTTCTTTCTTCAGTCGATAAGAAATTATGTTTCTTGAGGAAAAAAATTCAGGAATTATCTCCATATAATGGACTTCAATAGTGCCCCCAAGTTTGAACATCCAAAATGCAGTTTAAATGCAGCTTCAAATGGCTCTAAACGATCCCAGCCGAGGAAAAAGGGTCTTATCTAGCAAAACGATCTGTCGTTTTCAAAACAAATTGACAATTTATATAGTTTTTAACCTCAAACGCTCGTCTTGTCTAAGTCTGCATGAACTCTGTTTTTTCCGGTTCAATACATTCAAGACAGTTAGGGTATGTCAAAAAAACTCCCATCTCGTTTTCTTCCCCAACTTCAGAATCATCCTACATCACTGCAGAAGTACCGACCCATTGTTTACACAGTAAACATGCAAAGAATATCAAACGCCCTTCCCAAAAAAAGGTAAAACAGCAATGTAGGATGATTTTGATGAAGAAGAAAACGAGACAGGAGTTTTTCGACATACCCTAATTGCATTGTCCCGGATTACACAGACTAAGCATGCGCATCGCAGAGACGAGACAAGAGAAGCATTTGAGGTTAAAAAGTATATAAATTTCACTAGGTAAGACCCTTCTTTCTCGGCTGGGATCATTTAGAGCCATTTGAAGCTGCATTTAAACTGCATTTTGGACGTTCAAACTTGGGAGCACCATTGAAGTCCACTATATGGAGATAATTCCTGAAATGTTTTCCTCAAGAAAAATAATTTCTTATCAGCTGAAGAAAGAAAGACACAAACATCTTGGATGACAAGGGGGTGAGTAAATTATCTGTAAATTTTTGTTCTGGAAGTGGACTTCTCCTGATAAGGAAATGTATTTCGGTTAATGAGAAAATGATATTTTCTTGTCATATCACACACTAACCTTACAATTATGGAAATGGTGAATTTAATTTGATTTTTTACGTTCATTAAATATGTGGAGAACCAGTACAAATTCAGCACATTGAACAGCTCCCAGTGCTGAACGGACTGAATCACAGACATCTGCTAAATATTTTCTGAAATATATGAGGCTGTCTCTCCATAGTATTGAGAAAGTATTAAGAGAAGCCACATGTGCATTAGCACCTTACAGATATAGCTATAAAGCATATTCATCTTGTATCTGACAACAATAAATCACACACTGGTGTGCAATCAGCAGGAGATTGCATTTGTCAGCTGCATGCTTCATTGAGAATGTCTCGTATCAGAAAATTAACCATTATAAAACTGACTGTAATTCTTCATGAGGCAGGAATTACTGTAATTTTTTGTTACTTTTGAATGTAATGGTTACTTTTCTGAAATTTGAATAAATATGACATACTCTATGCACCCAACAAATGCAACCTCCAGGGGGGCCAACTTAATTTTATTATGTAAATATAAACTAAATGGTACAGCTTTGGCCCTTTGCCAGATATTGTTTTATTCTCAGTTAAAAAGATATTAATCTTTTTCAATAAATAAATAAAGAAATTAATACAACATTTATATGAGAGATTAATATTCTATTGAACTCTTACTTTATTCCAGTATCTATAAGAACACAAAAAACTTTACCTAGTGCTTGAATTAATGTGAACTAGATGCCTTCATGCACTTTAACCAACACACAAAACCAAACAAAGGCTGATGGAAACATTTTGTAAGTGGTCTAAGCCTGTGGGTTTCCTGTTTTGACATGTTTAGATGTTGCTGCATCATAGTTTATTTCCACCCACTACAATAAAACAAAGAACCACATCAATTTTACACTAGTCCTCTAGTTCAAATGTAATGAATTGACTCATTGCATGTGAAATGTAAAGCACATAGTCTTAAACTTACCTGCGTGCCTGGATCAAACATTTATGATGCTGATCATCACTATCATCAAAAAAAAAAAAAAAAATAAAATAAAATAAAACCTTTTATCGTTAAATAATGTAGTCTCTCTGCAAATCTGTCTGATCATGACGATAGTTACGATTTTCCTGATCACAAAGACAAATCAGAGAAAAAAAGGTTATAAAGTAATCGATAATTGCTTAATACTGCTCTCACTCTTTGTACATTCACACAAAGACTCAATGTACTGCCAACCCCTTATGACAAAGGGAGTTTTAGGTAAGTCTTTCCATTGATGTGAACCAATCAGATGAGAGTTGAAGTCTGCATTAAGACCCACAACAGCATCAGTTACTCACATCACTCACTGAGATGGAGAGGCCAAGACTTGCTTTCATCATGCTTATGTGTAAGAAAAAATATATTTCTTCAGATGTTTTTACTATTTTTGTATGGTATTATAATTTGAAGTGTTTTATAAAGTTATTTTGTTCTTTTACAGTTTTACTGTTTCATCAGAAAAGAATCTATGGAGAAGAAGTGGAGATAAAAGTCAGACCAGGAGACAACATCACTCTCTACTGTGATCGCTCTTTAACTCTTGGTCCCAGCATTGTATGGATAAGAAACTGCTCTCATGAAAATCAACCCTCACTCATAATAGATTTTAGAAAACTGGACTTGAAGACATTTCGACGTTTTAGCTTTATCCACAATTCCTACAATAATTCTCATGGTCTACATATTACTAACATCAGTGTCGCTGATCTGGGACTGTACTACTGTGCAGAAGAACAGAATATGGAAAATAAAAAAGGCATCCTTTCCTCATCAAAAGTGTACTATTATGGAAAGCGAACAACACGTCTCTGTCTGGAAAGTAAGAAACATTTCTACTAGTTATTATTACATCATTGCTTGTGTAATTCTGGAGAAATGTGCTTTTCTCAGTGAAAAATCAAGATGAAAAGAACAAAAATATTTGTATTAACATTCATTGATACATTTGTATTTATTTTATCACGAAGAAGTGACTTCCTGTTCTGAATCCTACACACATTCTGACTGCTTGTTCTGCTGGAAACTGTTCAGTGTGTGTCCGGTGTGTGTTCTCCTTTCCTCTATTTGTTTGCTCTGCCTCTTTTGTAGGAAACCCACAGGTAATTATTCACAGATTAATAATCTTCTTTTGCACTGCCACAGCTTTTGTCAATGAGTATTGATACTTTTTTTTTTACTGCATCAAATGAAATGATCAAATTTAAATATTCCATTTTAGATTCTGCAACTGATCAAAAAGACAAGCTGAAAAATAGAAACATTGTTGAGGTATGACCTACGAAAACAATGAACAATGAAGTAAAAATTAACAGATGTATTTTTGATGTTAACAAAGAATAATACAGTATATACTCTAAAAAATATATTGCTCATTGTTAATTAGTTAAGTCATTAAGTGAAGGGACCATGTTGTAAAGTGTCACCAAGTTGGTTATATGTAAAAGTATGTTATGTAGCAATATATAAAAATATATGTTATACAATCTTAATATATATTAAATATGTGGTATATATTAATAAAATATAAACATTTTGTTCCAGGAAAATTATAATGAGGTGTGTTATACATCTATAGATGTGATGACCAGGAGACAAATACGGCACAGGGAAACGCAAGGGGAGAGTTCAGATTTCACTACTTATGCTCCTGTCCGAACAGACATTGAATAGATTAAAGCTGAAGGAGGCGTTATTATTGAAACATCATGTTAATGGCATTTTTCTTCAGTAAAAGTGTTTTAGTATGTTTTCATACAGTCTTAGTGGACACATAGTGATGACTGGAATAACATGATGTAGATGTATACTTCTCTAAAATGTTAATCTGATGCATTTTTTTTAATAACCATCAACTTTCCCTAACTCACACTCCATGCTGGACGAGGTATAAAGTAAAAGAAAAAAAACTGCATTCTTGATTACTTTAGTTGCTCATCAGTAGTTACTTGTTTCCAGTTTTTGTTATCTTTTAGGATGGTGCATGTACTGTAAGGTATGCCTTTTTACTAATTGTACTTTTGATTTTTTTAGTACATTAAAAATAAAATTGAAATTAAGTAGACATAAGTTATTGAAGTTATTTTTGAGTTATTTTTTTCAAAGGAGCTTTACTTGCTTTTTATTTTTTGTTCTCTCAAGTAAAGGTCTTGTCTTATTCTCTGTCATAAAGGTAGTAATCTTAACCTCAAATGTTTCCATTCAGTTTACTGATTGTGTACATATGAGACAGAAGTAGAAAGTACAGAGGCTGGTTTGTGTTCGTTGCTTATGCTTACGGTTATGTGGTGAGTTTGTGGTGAATTTTGTTTGTATGCATGCAATGTTTGCAAAAGCTCAATTTGCAGCAGCACTTTCTATATACTCTTTGATGGATGAGTAAGTACAGCACACTGGACAGGTCCCAATGCTGAACACACTGAACAAAAGACATCTGAAAAAAATATTTCTGAAACATGAAGTAGGCCTATATGTGGTTGTGCTTCCTGTTTGTTAAATTTTTTTTAAGAGAAATAGTATTAAGAGAAAGCTAATTTCAGCTCAGTGGACATTTTAACCATAGTATAGAGCATTAGCTGAAGTTATTTCAGCAAGTACTTCTCTCATGCAAACGTGCACTTTTACCAAAGCACAAAACCGTTCGAAGGTTAATGGAAACATTTGTGCTTGAGATGTGAAATGGAAGTTTCATGATGTGTTGCAAATGTGAAGTGTCTGCAAGTGGTCTGAATAAAAGACTTGTGGGTTTCCTGTTTTGACATGTTTAGATCTTGAATGGAACCTATAACAAAAAAACTAGACAAAGAACCATTTGAATTTTATAGGTGAACACTGATTCAAAAGACTTGACACACATGACAGTCATGAATTGATTCTCTAAATTTTAAAAGTAAACGGCAAAATATCTCAGATAAGGCTCTCATTCTTTGTATGCCTGAATAACAGCTCAGTTTCCTGCCAACCTAGTCAGATGAAAGTTGACGTCCACATTAAGACCCTCACCAGTGTCACACTCACAATCACACACGGATGGAGAGGCCAAGACTTTTTTTTTTTTTTTTTATAAATGAAAATGTCACTACTGTTATTTTGTGCTTTTACAGATGTCTTACTGTTACATCAGAAATAAATCTATGGAGAAGAGGTGGAGATAAAAGTCAGACCAGGCAACAACATCTGATAACAAAACATGGCATATACATATGACAATAAAGATCTGGAATCTTGAATCTTTTGATAACTGGTTCAGTAAGCTAAGCTTTGCCAAAGACAATGGTTTAGTTTGTATCATGTGCATGTCCTATTCATTTCAGGGGGGTCCTATGCAGAAACATCAGTGTGAGATGAATCAGACTGGAAAGATCTGCCTCCACACTGAAGTCTCTTGAAAAAAAAACTGTAGACTACTGATTCTACCAACTAAATTCATACAACTTACTGCAAACTTACTATTACTACTATATTGGATTTAAAAAATGTTTTTTTTTTTTTTTGCTCATTAAACTTGGGTATTTAGTTTAAAAAAAATTGCAAAATGTATTTACCATCTTTTAGTGACAAGGATTTTCTCATTTACATGATTACTTGTTTAAGACTGATAAGGAAATGTATAGTAGACATTCTTCAGATAATGAGAAAATGATATTTCGTCGTTGTGTCACACACCAACCTTACAATTAAGGAATATAGTGAATTTAATTAGATTTTTTCATGTTCATTAAATGTGTGGAAAACCAGTATGAATTCAGCACATTGGACAGCTCCCAGTGCTGAACAGGCTGAATCACAGACATCTGCTAAATATATTTTCTCAAGTATATGAGGCTGTCCCTCCATAATATTGAGAAAGTATTAAGAGAAGCCACGTCTGCATTAACACCTTACATAGTTCAAAAGCATATGCTGCTTGTATCTGACAACAATAAATCACATACTGCTGTGTATTCGGTGTATTTTTTGTTACTTTTGAATGTAATTGTTACTTTTCTAAAATTAATAGAAAAATTACATACTGAGTGACAAATGCAACCTCTGGGGGGCGCAAACTTTGAAATGAGACCCTGCAAGAGACTGCAGAGTTTCTCAATGGAATAGTTCACCCCCAAAAAAGCCTGAAAATTTCCTCACCCTTAGGCCATCTAATATGTAGATGAGTTTGTTAGCATTACATTACTTGCTCACCAGTGCAACCCCAATTCCAGAAATGTTGGGACATTTTGTGAAATGTCATAAAATGAGGAATGCTATTTGTTCATTCTCTTTATCTTTTATTTAATTGACTAAAATACAAAGAAAATAATTCCAATGTTTTCACTGTCCAACTTAGTTTTATTTTGTAAATATAAACAACTTTTGATTTAGATGGCTGCAACAAATTTCAGAAAAGTTGGGACAGAGTCATGTCACATACAGATTTTAACCATCTGTGAATTAAGAATGCTATTTTTGAAAAATTCGCAAGCAAAATTTTTGTCTAATCTCACTTGATACAAGACTTGAGCTATTTAACAGATCATAGTCTTGTTGTGACTATGTCACTTTTGGACAATCTAAGATTAGCTCGGGCCCAGAGAACTCAGTGTCTCAGTCTTGAATTGATGTATAGATTTCAGATATAATTTTGCACTGAGAAAACTGATTTTTGATTTGCCTGACAATTCTCTCATACAGTTTGGCACGAAGTAGTGAACCACGATCCAGCTTTGCTGGCAAAGACAGGATGCTCTGTATAAACCCAATCATGATGCCCTGACCTATTATCAATTCACCAGCTTATTGTGGACTGTTTCAAAACAGTTTAACTTAGATATTCTGTAACCTTTTCACTTTTATCATACCTCTGTTTGTGGAGTGTGTTGTAGCCATCAAAATTAAAAATTGTTTATATGTACAAAATAAATTTAAGTTGGTCAGTAATATCATTGGAAATCTTTTAATTGTACCTTTGTCTGGGCTTATATGGCACACAAGTGTGTTTAAATGGTACGCTTTTCCAGACAAACAAACAAACAATAAATAAATGAAATAAATAACATTTTGTCAGTTTCTAACCAAACTTAACATACACTCTGAGAAAAAAAGGTACAGCTCTGTCGCTGGGGTGGTACCCTGAGGTACAAAAGTGAAAAGGTACATTTTTGTACCTTACCTACCCCTAAACAGTACATAATAGTACCTTAAAGGTACATTTTAATACTTTGAAAGTACATATTTGTACCTTTTCACTTTGTACCTTAGGGTACCGCCCCAGCGACAGAAATGCCTAGTTCTTCCATGAAACTCTAGATGGCGCAGGTTGACGGGTGTTAATGTAACTGGTGATATTCACAGCCTTATACCACTTGGCACAAGCTGATTGGTTCACGTCACATACACAGCCAATGAGTCTGAACCTTTACCTTTAAATGGGTGGTTGGCATTCACTTGAGCCTTTCGCAGCAGCACGCTTTGAGTTCTTCTGAAACCCTCCACCTTCCCCAGCTCCACCTGTATAGATCTGCTACGTTTTATTTTGTATGCTATTGTGCAGCAGCAGTATGTCTTAAATACTCACAGCACCGTATTGCCATATGCTTTGGCAGTAGCAAGTTCCTGTACTTGCTTGCAGCAGCAGCAGCAGCAATAATCTACAACTACAGCAATAACCAACAGCAGCAGCAATTCAGCAGCAGCGTAGCAGATCTATTCCGCCAAAACCAAATACATTAACATTGTCATATACATTACCATGATAAAATCTTCCCGAGAGTTGTCATGGAAGAACTGTACCTTTTTTTCTGATAGGGTACATTGTGTTTGCATGAAAGATTAGTATTCAATATATTCAATTAAACTCACATTTTACTCCAATATCTGGAAAACAGAAAATTTTACCTAGTGCATGAATTAATGTGAACTAGATGCCTTCATGCAAATACATGCACTTTAACCAACACACAACCAAACAAAGAGTACTGGAAACATTTTGTTTGCTTGGCGACCAATGATCTACAAGCGATGTGAAGTGACAGTTTGATGACACGTAAAAGCAACAAACACGAGGAGGTTGTAAGTGGCCTGAACGAGGCCTGTGGGTTTCCTGTTTTGACATGTTTAGATGTTGTTGCATAATAGTTTCTTATTTCAACCCACTGCAATAAAACAAAGACAGTCCTCCAGTTCAAAGTTCATGATTTTACTCATTGCATGTGAAATGTAAAGCACACAATCATGGGCTTATCTTCATGTCTGAACCCTTTCTGAAGCTAATCAGATAAACAAATGCATACATTTATATATATTTATATGTTTAAATAAAGTAGCCTCTCTGTATACCTGTCTGGAAAAAAATATTAAAGACTTACCTGATCACAAAGCCAAATCAGAGTAAAATAGTAAATGTAAGGTGATTGATGATCGGTTAATATTGCTCTCACTCTTTGTATGTTCACACAATAACCCAATTTACCGCCAACCCCTCATGATGCAAGCCATTTTACGTAAAAGTTTCCATCGGTGTGAACCAATCAGATGAGAGTTGACATCTGCATTAAGACCTTCACCAGTTTCAGTTATTCACAATCACTCACTGAGATGGACAGGCCAAGACTTACTCTCATCGTGCTCATGCGTAAGAAAAAAAATATACTTCTTCAACTGTTTTTGAGAGTTTTGGAATGAAAATGTCACTATTATGAATATTTTTTGATGTAATAACACAATATGAAGTGCTTTATAAAGTTATTTTGTTCTTTTACAGTTTTACTGTTTCATCAGCAAAGAATCTATGGAGAAGAAGTGGAGATGAAAGTCAGACCAGGAGACAACATCACTCTCTACTGTGATTGCTCTCTAGCTCTCGGTGCCCTCACTGTATGGATAAGAAACTGCTCTCATGAAAATCAGCCCTCTCTCATAATAGATTTTTGGCAGTGGAAACCAAACATACTTAAACATTTCAGTCCTATTCACAATCCCTACAATAATTCTTACGATCTACATATTACTAATATCACTGTCTCTGATCTGGGACTGTACTACTGTGCAAACCTAGAGAAAAAGATTAATGTAGAAAAAGGCATCCTCTCCTCATCAGACGTGTACTATTATGGAAACCGAACAACTCGTCTCTCTTTGGAAGGTAAGAAAACACTTCTGCTAGTTATGTCACCTCTCTCAGGTATTATATATTAGCATTCATTGATACATTTGTGTTTATTTTATCTTGTGCAAGTGACTTCCTTTTCTGAACCCTTAAACACCACCGTCACACCACCTCGTGCATCAGACTGTCTGCTCTGCTGGATGCTGCTGTTCAGTGTGTGTCCAGCGTGTTTTCTCCTCTCCTCTGTCTGTGTGTTCTGCCTTTGTTGTAGGAAAACTACAGGTAATCATTCACAGATTGATTCTACTTTATTGCACTGCTACAGTTTTACTTTAATATACGGATAAACAGCTTTTTTATACAGCTTTTTTTTTTACTGCATCAATTGAAATGTTCAAATTTAAATATTCCATTAGATTCTGCAACTGATCAAAAAGACAAGCTGAAAAATAGAAACATTGTTGAGGTATGACCTACGAAAACACAATTTTATCCACCATATGGAAAATTTCAACTAGGCTCTTCTTTCTGTTGCTAAAAACGTTTCGGGTGCCACGTTACAATAAGGTTCTATTTGTAAAAACAAATGTAGTTAATATGAGCGAACAATGAAAAAAGACTTATAAAGTATTTATTAATCTCAGTTAATTTCAACATTTACAAATACAATAATAAAATCTAAATCCCCAACTGTTAATATAATTTAATGAACCTGAGCTTACATTAACTAACAAAGAACAGATTTTATATTAACTAATGTTTACAAAGATGAATAAATACTGTAACAAATATACAGCATTAAAGTCTTAACAAATGTTAGGTAAAGGGACCTTAGTGTAACGTGTAACCAAGTTTTGTTATATGTAATTTTAAAAAATACATAAAACATTATATATATATATATATATATATACTGTAATAAATATGTTATATACAATAAAATCAAAACATTATTTTTTTATTACAGGAGAATAATCATAGCGAGGTGTGTTATGCATCTGTGGACGTGATGACCAGGAGACAAAAACAACACAGGGAAACACGAGTGGAGAGTTCAGATTTCACTACTTATGCTCCTGTCAGAACAGAAACTGAATAGATTAAAAAGTTGCAGGAGCCATTATAACTGAAACATCATGTTTATGGCATGTTTGTTTGTTAAAAGGTGTGTCTGTAATAAAATCATAGACAAAAATATGAAACTAAGAATTATAACGCTTCTTTATAAGCAGTAAAATATTGACAAATAAAAACATTTTCTTTCAGTAAAAGAGTTTTAGTATATTTCCATACAGTCTCTGTGGACATTCAGTGGTGATCTGAGGAACAGGATGTGAAAGTGGGTTTCCTGTGTTAAGTAGCGTTTAGTTTAGGGTGAACAGTTCACTTCAACTGGATGACACAACATTTGTTTTTTTTTGTTTTTGTTTTTTTTCGATAATATCAAATTTTCCTAAATCACACTCAATGCTGGATGTGAAATAATTATTATAGGCCTGCTGAGTAGGTTAGTGTGTTTGAATTACAGCAGGAGACAAGTAAACAGACAACATGAGAATGTGCATATATCCAGTGCGTTGAAAAATGAAAACAAAGTAATAATCTGAACATTATAGTAATATATTAGAAATTGTCAAGGAAACTAGAAAACCTCATGCCCATTTGAAATTTAAAATGAAATGCATTTGTAGAAATACATTAATTGAAGTTTTTCTTTTGAACTGTGTGAGCTTTTCTTTAAAGTAACTTTACTCTCCTGTCTGTTTTCTTTCAAAGAAAGATCTTGTCTTACTTAACCACAACAGTTTCCATCCAGTTTACTGTTTGTGTGTACATGAGAGAGAAGTACAAAGGGCAGAGGTTGGTTTGTTTCTGTAAATGCTTAAGTGTAGAGTTTGTGGTGAATTCGGTTTGTATGCTTGCAATGTCTGTAAAGGCTTAATTTGCAGCTGCAGACTTTCTCTACACCCTCTGATGGACAAGTAAGTGTCAATTACAGCATCTCTCAGAATTAAGCACAGACTGGTAGTGAAAATATCAAATTAGATTAGTTTAACTAAATCATTTGCTGATTTCTATTGCATATAGATAATCATGTGTATAACTATGGTTGCTAGCATGTTCACAGACTGGTGTTTACCATTCCAGTATGGTGAGAGCTTACATATAGCCACCCATTGAAACAGCCACTAATGATGCATCTATGTATATATTAGGGCTGTCATACGATTAATCGCAATTAATCGCATACAAAATAAAAGTTTGAGTTTGGCTAATAACTGTGTGTGTACTTCGTGTAATTATTATGCATATATAAATACACACAAATTAATGTATATATTTAAGAGAAATATATTATTATGTACAAAATATTTGTATTTATATAAATTATATAAAAATCACAATAAATACATATACTTGTAAATATTTCTTAAATATATACATGAATGTGTTTGTATTTATATATACATAATAATTACACACAGTACACACACATATATTAGGTTAAGTCAAACTTCCATTTCCATTAATCGCGATTAATTGTTTGACAGCCCTAATATATATCTATGATGACGACATGTTGACTGCTGCAAGATGGTGAGTGTGTTGACAGTTGTGTCCCAAATGACACACATTATTATGTACTTATATGGACTATGTACTCAACCATGTAGTGTATTAATTACATAAAGTCATTTTGTCACACTGAACCACGTAAAGCAGTGACAGTTGATTGTAAGAAGTGTCCAATATTCCAAACTTAATTTTTATCGCAGTTATGTAAGTGCACTTATTTATTTATTTATTTATTTATTTTCATTATTAGTGTAAAAAAACTAATCATAAGATGCAAACTGAAAATGGCACAGAATAGTGCATAAGTGCATGAATTGGGTGTCTGGAATGGCCTCTAAGTATACATATCTATATCTGCAAACAGTGTTTGACTCTGACAGAAATTCATTGATGTCACACAAAGCACACATTAGGTGCTTCAGTATTAAGACAATATGAATATTTATACACATTCAATGTACACTTTTTAAAAATATAATCACATTGATTTTTAAGGATTTTTTTTTTTCACTAGAAATTCAGCACATTGGACAGCTCCCAGTGCTGAACACACTGAACAACAGACATTTGCGTCATTTCTGGTGCATAAAGTAGGCCTATTTGTGGTTGTGCTTCCTGTTTGCGCAGGAAGTTTTATGAGAAGTCACATCTGTAATAGCACCTTACAGAAATATTTAAATAGGGTCCTATTATGCTTTTTCACTTTTTTTAATTTTCAGTGTGTGGTGTGTATGTTTGAACATAAAAAATATATACAGTGTTACAAATCTCACAGTCCACTCCAAAGGAAGATATTTAATTTTTTAAAAATTCCTTTTCAAGAACTACAACGAATGGCTCCTTTGGACTACAGCGTTGTTTTCCGGGTGCTGTGATGTCACAACACAGCCTATTAGAATATCATTCAAATAAATCCTGCCTACGGAAATTCACATGGTTAGGGGGTGGGTAGGGATGAGGGGATTAGCCTAATTTAGCGATGCAGCGCAGAGAGCCACTTCTTCAAGGAGCTGCAGTGTGCCTGGTATAAACACAAAGCATTGACTAAAGTGGCTGTGATCAGCCTAGGTGGCTGTGTCAGAGCCGAAATGCGTCACAGACATGTGCAGTGTGTGGTAAGAGATTTATTCATCATGCAGTGTAGATAGCTAACCTGGACCTAAAGATATTTCAGCGATGCAATTTTATCCACAATCCCTATAACAATTCTTATGATCTACATATTACTAATATCAGTGTCTTTGATCAGGGACTGTACTACTGTGTGGAAGTAGAGAATAAGGTCAACAAAAATGAAAAAGGCGTCATCTCCTCATCAGAAGTGTACTATTATGGAAACTGAACAACTCGTCTCTCTCTGGAAGGTAAGAAAATACTTCTGTTAGTCATTATTACATCATTGCTTGTGTGATTCTAGAAAACTTTACCTTCTCAGTGAAGTGAAAAAAAAAATAAAAATAAAAAAAAATAAATAAATGTATATTCATTGGTAGATTTGTTTTTATTTTATTCTGAGCAAGTGACTTCCTCTGCACCTCCTGACTGTGTGCTCTGCTGGATGCTGCTTTTCAATGTGTGTCCGGTGTGTGTTCTCCTCTCCTCACTCCTGTCCTCCATCTGTGTTTACTGCTACTGTTTGGCTAAAACCGCAGGTATCTCATTTGCCATTCATTTCCTTGAAAGCTTTTCCAATATAAAACCTAATGTTTTTGGTTTGGCAGAAACCAAAGATTAATAATAAAAAAAAAAAAAACAAAAGCAAATTTTGGCTCGTTTTCAGATAATAAATAATCTGCCCAGTCTTTACTTTTGTAGAATAATGATTTGTGAATTGTGAATTAATGTTGTTACACATTGTTAATGGTGGTACTGTTTTTAAAAGAGCTAAAATGTACCATTTCTGTACTAATGTGCACTTTTAAGATACTAAAATGGACTCTTTAGGGGTAAATAGTGAACAAAGGTGTACCATTTTCAAAGGTACTGCCCAGTGACAGTAACTGATTCTGAAATGAAAGATGTTGCACACACATGATGTTGTTTATACTTTAACATAATCAAAAATAATGAGGAAAGCTGTATTACAATAATACAGTATATCTATCTGTTTAGAAGGTACTGACATTTTGATGTATTTAAGAGCACATGTGCACTGAAGTTCCTGTCTTTAGATCTGCATTATTTTCTCACAGTACTGGCATATTTTCATACCATCTTTAGGTTCTGCAGAGATACTCACAGCTGATGTTATTATGGTATCTCAATTGTTAATTTTTTTAGCAAATTTTCAAGATTTGCCAGGTCAAAGACAATAGTTTGGTTTGTATCACATGCATCTCCTATTAATTTCAGGGGGATCCTATGGAAAAACATCAGTGTGAGATGAGTAAAACTGGAAAGATCTGCCTCCACACTGAAATCTCTTACAGACTACTGACATCTGTACATCCCTATGCCAAGATGTGATTCTACCTGCTCAAATTTTACAATATACTGGAAACTTACGGCTTACTATTGCTCAGTCTTTTTCTACTCAGCAGTGTCGGATGTAAATTCCGATCTCACTTTTTCCTCAAGCATGCTTTAACTATATTTAGTACATATGCACACACATTCAACATTTTTTTTTATATACAATTACACATTTACAGCTATAATTATCCATAATACACAACATATTAACAATAAACATATCTTTAAAAATGTGTTTTGAATGATCTCTAGTTTTGCTATTAATCGTTATTTGCACATTTACTGCTTGTTTAAGTTTTATTTTTGAGATAAAATAACAATCATTCCATTAAAAAAAAAAAAGTGATGCAGATGTCTTCAAATATGACACGAAAAGGTGAGTAACAGCATCTTAATGCAGATCTCAGTGGATTTTTGCAGCCTTGAATCATAAATACTTTGTCATAGAAGGGATCTAAAAACAGACCTAATCAAACATAGCCATTAACATAGGTTAAATGGGCATCTTTGGTGCCACAAAATGTAGCTCAGCAGGATGTTAAAATGATTTCCTGTTTGTTATTGTCAAGCACTTGCTCTCTTTCTTATTGTGGTCAGCCATAAGAACCTACTACAAATGTGTCCACCTTAAAACAGACATGCATCAGTATCTTTGTTTGTATTTAAACAGCTTTATTCCAGGGTAAAAATACAAGAAAATAAATAAAAATTTAAGTGAAAAGGTTGCTGTTGTCATAATGACAGTGTTTATTTTATAAAGTATCATTTTTTATTTATAATTTAATTTTATTTATATTTTCGCTTTCACAAATGTCATATAATTTATGCAATTTACATTTCTGTGCAGTATTAAACAGTTAAATGCACTGTTTTGTAGGGGGTTAAAATAATTAAAATTATTATTTTTTTAATAATAATTAAAATTAATATATTTTAAAAATTATAATTGTACTATTGTACAGCCTATTATTATTATTATTATTATTATTATTATTTATCCATCCTTTTCCCAGACTGCTTGTCCTATTTAGGGCCATGGGGATACTAAAGCCTATGTCTTGGGCAGGAAAACACCCTGAATGTATCAGGTATCATTATTATTATTATTATTATTATTGATAACTATATTTCTAACAAGTAAGATAACTTCTCCTTTCAACACTGTGAGCTGGTAAGAAACACAGGAAACCACAACTTGCAATTACGTATATGTATTATTATGTGCAGTGTTCAAGCTAATCCCTGCATAGAGTGGACAAATAGAATAGAACTACTGGTGGTTTTGACACCTCTTCAGGACCCAGAGCATAACACATCTAATGCATCTTTGCACATCCCTATGTCAAGATATGATTCTATCTCATCATTTCAAATAAACAGGCTTGTAGCTGCTTACAGCTTTCATTTATTGTAGTCAGCTATGATCTGAATGGATATGTCTGCTGTCCTCTCAGAATATGTTTATGTAATATCTTTTCCCTATGGAAAACGCCACAGGGTCTGTGCAAGGAGGCTCACTGGGGGAAAGGCGTACTTGATTTGCCCCCGGGGCCAGCTGTGTGCCAGAGCATCCGTGCCGAGGGGAGCCTCGGTCAGGGAGTAAAACAACTGGCAGTGGGCGGATTTTGGGGAAGCAAACAGATCTACCTGAGCTTCCCCGAATCGGCTCCAAATAAGCTGGACCACCTGGGGATGGAGTCTCCATTCTCCAGGGAGAGTGAGCTGCCGTGAGAGCGCGTCCGCTGCACGGTTCAGCTCCCCTGGAATATGAATGGTACGAAGTGAATTGAGCCACTTCTGACTCCAAAGGAGGAGATGGCGTGCGAGTTGCGACATGTGGCGGGAGCGTAAACCACCCTGGTGATTGATGTAAGCAACCGTCGCAATGTTGTCCGTCCGGACTAGCACATGCTTCCCTCGCAACATCAGTCGGAACCAACGAAGTGCAAGAAACACAGCCAGCAACTCAAGGCAATTGATGTGCCACTGCAGTCGGGGTCCTGTCCAGGAGCCCGAGGCTGCCTGCCTGTTGCATACAGCACCCCAGCCCGTGCTGGAGGCATCCGTGTTGACAATCACGTGCCTCGAGACCTGACCTAAGGGCACCCCTGCCCGTAGGAACGCAAGGTCTGACCACGGGCTGAAAAAGTGGCGACATTCCGGGGTAACGCCTACCCTAAACGTGCCGTGGTGCCGTGCCCATCTTGGGATCCGGCCATGGATCCAGTGCTGAAGCTGTCTCATATGAAGCAAGCCGAGTGGTGTAACCACAGCTGCTGCTGCCATATGCCCCAGGAGCCTCTGAAAAACTTTTAAAGGGACCGCTGTCCTGTGTCTGAACAGACAATTGAGCACGGACTGCGCGCGCTCCTCCGTGAGGCGCGCCATCATGCTGACCGAATCCTACTCCATACTGAGAAAAGAGATGCTCTGCACGGGGGAGAGCTTGCTCTTCTCCCAGTTGACCTGAAGCCCCAAGAGACTGAGGTGTCAAAGCACCCGATACCTGTGCTCGCACAACAGATCTCGCGAGTGAGCTATTATCAGCCAGTCATCGAGACTGAGAATTTGAGATGCCCTGCTCCCAGAGTGGGGCAAGGGGCACCCTCCGCGAATTTGGTAAAGATGGGGGGAGACAGGGCTAGTCCGCAGGGGAGGACTTTGTACTGAAACGCCCAACCCTCAAAAGCAAACCGAAGAAACGGTCTGTGTCGAGGCAGAATCTAGACATGAAAGTACGCGTCTTTCAGGTCGATGGCTGCGAACCAATCCTGGTGACGAATGCATGAAATAATGTGCTTTGAAGTCAACATCTTGAATGGCAACCTGTGTAGGGACCGATTCAAAACTCGAAGATCCATGGGACGTAACCCACTGGTCTTCTTCGGCACGATGAAATAGGGACTGTAAAATCCCGATTTCATCTCGGCTGGAGGGACCGGCTCGATTGCGTCCTTCACCAGAAGGACCGCAATCTCCGCACGCAGGACAGAGGCATCCGTGTCCGAGCGGACAGAAGTGAACAGGATGCCCCTGAGCCTGGGCGGGTGTCTCGCGAATTGGATCACGTAGCTGAGTTGAACCGTCTGGATCAACCAACGTGATGGGTTGGGAAGGGATAGCCACGCCCCAACCTGCGTGCTAGAGGGATCAATGGAACGGGTGACATACTGACAGTCGGGCAGCCAAGGGGAAGGAGGTGACTCCACGCAGGAGGCACAGTGTCCTGAAGAAGAGTCGAGCTGTGCGAGGCAGCACTTACCTTCTGTCCCAGATCCCGCAGAGGTGGTAAAAGTATACTCCGGGCCTGAGTCTGAGTCTGAGACAGTGATCATGTCCGTCAGAAGGAGCCAGGAAACTACCGCATCCAGAAGTACACGGTCGGAAAGACATATCGAACGATAAGGCTTTCAACAACCGTGTAAGCTGAGAAATTCGCTTTTATAGCTGGTTGCCCAGGGAAGAACCGCGGCACTCTCGATGCACTCAAGGCAGTACTATCGCTGGAGATGCAAAAGAGAAGCAGCCGGAATTCCAGTCTTCTCCCGCAGCCGAAGAGCGACAGCTCGCAGACTTTCTTCTTTCTTCTTCTTGCGTCGGGAACAGTGAAGACTCTGAAGCAGAAATCTGACCCGTATGTACCCGTATGTATGGGGGAGTGGCGTGGCATGCAATTTCCACTCGCCAAATTTCATTGGCTTTTTCTTCTAAAGATCGGAGGTGATTGGACTCCCAAGGGAAACCCCAAATTTGTCAGTATTGACGTAACGTCGTAGAGAACGACTGGAACCTACATTCATGCCTATTTTAAATTTAAAATGAAATGTAAAAATACATTATTTGAAGTTTTTCTTTTGAACCCTCTTCAAAGGAGCTTCACACTCATGTTTTTATTATCTTTCAAAGAAAGGTCATGTCTTTTTCTCAGTTATAAAGATGACAATCAACCAGAAATGTTTCCATCCAGTTTTGCTGATTGTGTGTATATGAGGTAGAAACAGAAAGGACAGCGTTTGGTTTGTGTCTGTAAATGCTTATGTGGTGAGTTTGTGGTGAGTTTGGTTTGTATGCTTGCAATGTCTGTAAAGGGCTGATTTGCACCTGCAGACTTTCTCCACACCCTTTGATGTATAGAGTGAAACATCAGTGACACGCATGACACAATGACAATGACTTTTTTTTTTTTGAAGATATGTTGACTGTTGCAAGATAGCAGACAGGTCAACATGTCTGGAGCAATCGAAAGTGGAATCCATGTATATATATGTATATATATCTATGGTCATCACTAGTTGCAGACGCACTGTCAGCTTGCTCTTGAGTGTTCATGAACCAGCTTTCTTGTTTCCTATATGGTGGATACTTACATATAGCAGCCCACAGAAACAGCCACTAATGAGGAATCTATGTATTTATATCTATGGTGATGACACTTTTTCTTTTAGCAGAAATTCAGCAAGTTGGACAGCTCCCAGTGCTGAATGCACTGAACAACATTTCTGATACATAAAGTAGGCCTATTTGTGGTTGTGCTTCCTGTTTGTTGAGGAAGTATTAAGAGAAGCCATATTAGCTCTTTGCAGAAATATTACCAATTTACACCACACAGGTATGTTCATGTTTAGCTTGTAATATTATTTGTAATTATTTTCAAATATTTGCAACTATTTATCTTGCAATTTTTTTTAAAGTAAATTTTAAGTGGGCTATATTTTGTTAATGAGGTTTACTAAACTGGGGAAAATGCTGTCATTGTTTCAGAGCTTTTTTTTTTTTTTTTTAATTATTATTTCCTGTCTAGCAAAAGTTTGACTGTATGAAGAATGGGACAAACGCATGGTTCTTCACTCCCCTTTAATATGAAAAAACCTGTTGTTTTTATACTCACATAGACCTATTTGACCCATAATGACCAGTTACTTTTGCTAACATTGCACTTTTCTTTATAGTTTGTAGTGGGGCATGATTTATTGATCTTCACTTGTGTTATGCCAAATTACACTCTTATAATTAAATGTTGTATAATTAACAGTATAGACCATTAGCCCAGTTATTTAAGTACTTCTCTTGTGCAAAGATGTACACTTTTACCAAAACACAAAACCACATGAAGGCTAATGGAAACATTTGTGCTGGGTGACCAATGATCAACTAAGAGATGTGAAGTGAGAGTTTCATGAGGAGTTGCAAATGTGAGGTGTTTGTAAGTGGTCTAGATGAAAGGCTTGTGGGTTTCCTGTTTTGACATGTTTAAATGTTGATTTGAACCTATAATATTAAAACAAGAGCCTTATGACTTTTATAGGTGAACTTTAATTTAAAAACTTTGACCCTCATGACAGGCATGAACTGACTGTTTGAATATGAAATGTAAAGCACAAAATGTCTCAAATAAGGATACTTATCTGTATGTTGGAATCAACGATAGAGTTAAACAGATCAATCAGATAAAGTTATCATTAACATTTCAGTTTTTATGAATCAATTTCTAAAAAGTACAAAGTGAACAAAGTCTAAAAAGTAACTTGGTTAAAAATGATCTTACTCTTCGTACTTCAGTTTAGAACTCAATTTACTGCCAACCCCTCATGACGCAGGCAATTTTAGGTAAAACCTTCCATTGACGTGAACCAATCAGATAAGAGTTGATGTCTGCATTAAGACTCTCACTAGTGTCATTGTCAGTGTCAGTTATTCACAATCACTCACTGAGATGGAGGGGCCAAGACTTGCTGTCATCGCACTCATGTGTAAGAAAAAATATACTTGTTTAGCTAAATGAGAATGTCACTACTGTGAATATTTTGGTATAATAGTACAATTTGGAGTGCTTCATAAAGTTATTTTGTGCTTTTACAGATGTCTTACTGTTCTGTCAGAAAATAATCCATGGAGAAGAAGTGGAGATAAAAGTCAGACCAGGAGACAACATCACTCTCTACTGTGATCGCTCTCTAACTCTTGGTTCTGTCATTGTATGGATAAGAAACTGCTCTTATGGAAATCATCCCTCTCTCATAATAGATTTTAGCCAATGGACACTGAAGACAATTTCACATTTCAACTATATCCACAACCCCTACAATAATTCTTATGATCTACATATTACTAACATCAGTGTCTCTGATCTGGGACTGTACTACTGTGCAGAAAAACAGAATAAGCTACATGAAAATGAAAAAGGCACCCTCATCTCATCTGTAGTTTACTATTATGGAGACCGAACAAATCGCCTCTCTCTGGAAGGTAAGAAAACACTTCTGCTAGTTATTATATCTATACTTCTGCTTGTGTAATTGGGAGAACTTTATACTTTTCTCAGCAAAGAAAAAAGACAAACAGAGTAAAAATAATATATTTTGTTTATGTTTAGTTGAGAAAGTATCTTCCCGTTCTGGACCCCTGAACACCACCTCCGCAACATCTCCTGTATCAGACTGTCTGCTCTGCTGGACGCTGCTGTTCAGTGTGTGTCCAGTGTGTGTTCTCCTCTCCTCACTCCTGTCCTCCATCTGTGTTTACTGCTTCTGTCGGGCTCAAACCACAGGTATCTCATTTGCCGTTCATTTCATTGGAACCTTTTCCAATATAAGATCAAATGTTTTTGGTCAGTCTTTGGTCAGAAATCAAAGCTGCAAACAAATGATAAATGTGTAAAATACATGTTTTTAAAGCTAGTTATTAAAAAATAAAAACAACTGTTATTTTTGTGATATACTTAATACTAAGTCCTCAATCATTTTTTTTCTTTTCGCTCATTTGCAGATGTCAGTGTCCTGTCAGAAAATACTCTGCCCAGTCTTACTTTAGTAGAAATGTTGACTTTCATGTAAATTTGAATTTAAGTTGTTACATTTCATTAAGATGCCCGTGAAGTTGCCCTAATGCACTCTCAGAAAAAAGGTACAAAAGTTGTCACTGGGGCGGTACTTTTCAAAATTACTAAAATGTACCATTTCGGTACTAATATGTATTTTTAAGGTACTAATAAGGACTTTTTAGTGTTTAATAATGTAATAACAATTAATAATAACCTTTTTCAAAGTAGGTATTGTCCTAGTGACAGTGTTTGTTCTTTGTTTTTTTTTTTTGTGTGTTTTTTTTTTTTGAGAAAGTATATGAAACTGATTCTGAAATTACACATTTAATGTAGTTTTTATAACGAAATAATAAAAATGAAGAAAGCTGTATTACAACTGTCAGAAAAAAAGGTTCTGTCGCTGGGGTGGTACCCTAAGGTACAAAGTGAAAAGGTAAAAATATGTACTTTTAAAGTCCTAATATGTACCTTTAAGGTATCAATATGTACTTTCAATGTACTACAATGTACCTTTAAGGTACTAATATGTACTGTTTAGGGGTAGGTAAGGTACAAAGATGTAGAGTGCATAGTATTTATGTGTTTAGATGGTACTGACATTTTGCTGTATTTAAGAGCACCTGTGCACTGAAGTTTCTGTGTTCAGAACGGTATTATTTCATCACTTTACAGGCATATTTTAATATTTTTAGGTTCT
This sequence comes from Cirrhinus mrigala, assembly GCA_036247105.1. Taxonomy (NCBI): domain Eukaryota; kingdom Metazoa; phylum Chordata; class Actinopteri; order Cypriniformes; family Cyprinidae; genus Cirrhinus; species Cirrhinus mrigala. Next base: position 46,295,931 of record CM070007.1, on the reverse strand, counting down.
GCAGAGATACTGACAGCAGATGTTATTAAGGTATTTATATTTACAATTGTTTTCAGGAAATTTTTAAGCTTTGCCAAAGACAATATAGTTTAGTTTGTATCACATGCATTCCCTATTCATTTCAGGGTGTTCCAGTGGAGAAACATCAGTGTGAGATGAGTAAGACTGGAAAGATCTGCTTCCACACTGAAGTCTCTTACAGACTACTGACATCTGCACATCCCTATGCCAAGATGTGATTCTATATGCTCAGTTTATACAATCTACTGCAAACTTACTGTTTACAATTGCTCACTCTTTTTCTACTCAGCAATGCCATGTAAATTCTGGACTCACTTTTTTCTCATTTTTGCATCCTTATGCAGATGTATTCAAATATGGAACAAAAAAGTGAGTAACAGCAACTTAATGCAGATCTCAATGTGTCTTTGCAGCCCTGAATCATAATTACTTTCTTTGTCAGAAGGGACCTGAAAAACAGGCCTAATCAAACATAGCCATTAACCTGGGTAAAATGGACATCTTTGGTGTAACAAAGTGTAGCTCAGCAGGATGTTAAAATGGTTTCCTGCTTTTGTTTGTCAGCCACTTGCTCTCTTTCTCTGTCTTATTGTGGTCAGCTATAACAACCAACCGCAAATGTTTCCACCGTAAAACAGACATGCATCAGTATATTTGTCTGTATTTAAACAGCTTTATTGCAGTGCAAATATACAACAAAATCAATAAAAATGTAAATGAAAAGGTGTTGCTTTTGTCATAACGACAGTTTTTATTTATAAAGTATAATTTTTATTTATAATTTTATTTTATTCATATTTTCACATTTGCAGATTTCATAGAATTTATGCAATTTACATTTCTGTGCAGTATTAAATAGTTAAATGCACTGTTTTGTGGTGGATTAAAATAATCATTATAATAAAAATAATAATAATAATAATAATTAGTATTAACAATTTAAGAAAAATATCACAGCCTATTATTATTATTATTATTATTATTATTATTTATCCATCCTTTTTCCTGCTTAGGATACTAAAGCCCGTTCTAGCATCTCATGCCATAAGCAGAAAAACACCTTGAATGCATCACAGGCCTATTATTATCATCATCATTATTATTAATAGCTATATTTCGAAAAAGTAAAGTAAGTTTTCCTCACAACGATGAGAGCTGGTAACAAATACAGGAAACCACAACCTTGCGACTGCCTATGTGTTTTACTATGTGCAGTGTAGTAGGCTATAGTGCCTGCATAGATGCACAAATAAAACAGAATGACTGGTGGTTTTGACACCACTTCAGGACCCAGAGCATAACAGATCTCAAGCAAGTGTATTTTTGTCCACACATATGTACAAGTAACTCGTTTATGTATATATTACTAATTTTGAAACTAAACTGAAATAAATAATGATGCCCCACACTTCTTCTTTTTTTTTTTTTTTATTGAGCAAAGTGAAACACATAAATTGACAGCAACATCTTGACAGTGACTTATACATAAGCTGAAATCAGTCATAAATATATAAACCCACATATAAACAAATGAGACAGAAAAAACAAAAGGAGAGGAAAGAATTGGAAAGAAGAAGAAGATGAAGAAAAAAAAGGCAAAACAAAACAACAACATCAACAACAACAACACACACCAAGCTGTAAATGTATGGATGTCGTAGCTTAAACAGGTACAGAGATAACTTAAATCCATAGTTTTATGAGTTATAATAGCAATTAATTTAATTTCTGTGTGTTATTTGGTGAGGGAAAAAATAGAAAAGAGAGATTATAGATATAACTATACTATTATACGATTTATAATAATAATAACATTATAACATAATATAGTATTAGACAGCAGAAAGAGAGATATGATATCAGAAAACAGATATGATAATCAATATAATGAGCATTTAAGTACATTCTGTTAAGGCTTAGTCACTTCTTGGTTGAGTGACTGCAAAACATTGCGTCATGCACAATCACTAGTGCATATCTATTTTCATAATCAGTATATAGAAGGAAACAAATTAAATGACATTGACAGATGATAGCCAACTTTTAAAACTGGAGGATAGAATTGAAGTCCTGTTGAAATTTTAATAATGTATAATAATTATTATTCATAATAATAAAAATAATAGTGGTGGAAGTAGTGAGTGCAGCAGTGATAATAATAATAGTGATAATAATAATATTCATAATAGTAAAATTAACAGTAATAGTAAGAAATGGACTAGTCGACAGAATTATTGCAGATAACCTCATACCCACATCTCACACAGCAAGATTTTCAAAGCCCTTTAGCAAAAATACAGCCAGCACAGTCAGCCAATCAAACAAGAGTTGACATCCGCACTAAAGAGCCTCACATTTATCACATCTGCAGATCCCTATACCAAGATGTGATTCTTCCTCCTCATTTCACATAAATGGGCTTGTAGCTGCTTACAGCTTTCATTGATTGTACTCGGTTATGATCTGAGTGGATATATCTGCTGTCCTCTCAAGAATGTTTATTAATGTAAAAATACATTAGGCCCTGCGTAGCCAACTTTCCCTGTTTCTCTGAGTTATGAGAGTATCTGTGAATATGAATAAATCTCAAAAGCGTTGGAAACTCAATGGCTCCATCTAGTGGCTATTAGTCCAAACTAGTCTGATCTTCCTTACTTACAGAGAATGACGTCAACATCACTTAGCCATAAACGATTTCATTAAAACCAATTCTTGATCAGAACACAGAAATGCAAACGTGTGTACAATCTGTGCGTACTGCTTCTGTCAGAGGAAAACTACAGGTAGTCATTCACTCCTGAACTCCATCATCTGCCACAGCCATGAAGTGCCAGATGTTATTACAGCTGTAGATTTGCTTTCAAATTATAATCTTCATACAGTATCACATAACTGTAAACGTCACAGAGTTATGAAAATTGTATATAATGCCTTTCAGTCAGTCAGCCGATCATTGTGAAATCAACTTTAAATCTCACTTTGTTTGTTCTGAATTAATAATATGATTTTATTCAAAAACTGTTACTACATATATTAAAATATTAAATAATGCAATAATAAATTTAAATGTATTTGAAATATATGTCAACATTTAGGGTCAGCAACGTATTTTTTTCTTTGTGGTGCTGACACTGTAACTGCTTTAGCCAATAAGTCTTCAATTCATAAAAATAAAATAACAGTTTTATAATGGTTGCTAACAATCATGCTGAAACCATTTTCATTTATCCTATAGTTATAGGCATTTTCAGGTTTGTCACCATTACAGTGCTACTTAACATAGCTTCCTCATGCTAATATTTGTGACAACCGATTTAAATTATGCCAAGTCTAGAACAGCTAATTTTCCATTTTCCTGAGGTTTTGGTCTCAAAGTTTTTGTTCATCTCATGTTTTTAATTCTTGTTAACAACGGAGAAAAAAAAATCAAAGAAAAATACAACAACAACAAGAACAACCACAACAATAACAACAACAACAACAAGAACAGCCCCAACAACAACAACAACAACAATAATAATAAAATACTGCTTCTTCAGACAAATTGCTCATTAAACTTGGGATTTCAGTTAAAACAGGTTGAAAATGTTTTGTGAACAGAAAAAAACTTTTTGCATTTTTCTATATGCACTTTCAGTCACAGGAACATCTAACTGATTTTCTCATTTACAGGATTACTTGTTTTAGACTGATAAGAAAATGTATATTAGACATTCTTTGGTTAATGAGAAAGTGATATTTTCTTCTCATAACACACACTTACCTTACAATTATGGAATATAGTGAATTTAATTAGTTTTTTCACGTTCATTAAATGTGTGGAGAGCCAGTATAAATTCAGTACATTGGACAGCTCCCAGTGCTGAAAGGACTGAATCACAGACATCTGCTGAATATTTTCTGAAGTATATGAGGCTGTCCCTCCATAATATTGAAAAAGTATTAATAGAAGCCACATCTGCATTAGCACCTTACAGGGATAGCTATCAAGCATATTCAGCTTATATCTGACAACAATAAATCACACACTACCATGCCTCTGGAGGTCACAGGAATTACTGTTACTTTGGAATGTAATGGTTACTTCTCTGATATACAGTGGGTACGGAAAGTATTCAGACCCCTTTAAATTTTTCACTCTTTGTTATATTGCAGCCATTTGCTAAAATCATTTTTTTCCTCATTAATGTACACACAGCACCCCATATTGACAGAAAAACACAGAATTGTTGACATTTTTGCAGATTTATTAAAAAAGAAAAACTGAACTATCACATGGTCCTAAGTATTCAGACCCTTTGCTGTGACACTCATATATTTAAGGTGCTGTCCATTTCTTCTGATCATCCTTGAGATGGTTCTACACCTTCATTTGAGTCCAGCTGTGTTTGATTATACTGATTGGACTTGATTAGGAAAGCCACATACCTGTCTATATAAGACCTTACAGCTCACAGTGCATGTCAGAGCAAATGAGAATCATGAGGTCAAAGGAACTGCCTGAAGAGTTCAAAGACAGAATTGTGGCAAGGCACAGATCTGGCCAAGGTTACAAAAAAAATTCTGCTGCACTTAAGGTTCCTAAGAGCACAGTGGCCTCCATAATCCTTAAATGGAAGATGTTTGGGACGACCAGAACCCTTCCTAGAGCTGGCCGTCCGGCCAAACTGAGCTATCGGGGGAGAAGAGCCTTGGTGAGAGAGGTAAAGAAGAACCCAAAGATCACTGTGGCTGAGCTCCAGAGATGCAGTCGGGAGATGGGAGAAAGTTGTAGAAAGTCAACCATCACTGCAGCCCTCGGGGCTTTATGGCAGAGTGGCCCGATGGAAGCCTCTCCTCAGTACAAGACACATGAAAGCCCGCATGGACTCCAAGATGGTGAGATATAAGATTCTCTGGTCTGATGAGACCAAGATAGAGCTTTTTGGTCTTAATTTTAAGTGGTATGTGTGGAGAAAACCAGGCACTGCTCATCACCTGTTTAATACAGTCCCAACAGTGAAGCATGGTGGTGGCAGCATCATGCTGTGGGGGTGTTTTTCAGCTGCAGGGACAGGACGACTGGTTGCAATCGAGGGAAAGATGAATGTGGTACAGGGATATCCTGGACTAAAACCTTCTCCAGAGTGCTCAGGACCTCAGACTGGGCCGAAGGTTTACCTTCCAACAAGACAATGACCCTAAGCACACAGCTAAAATAACGAAGGAGTGGCTTCACAACAACTCCGTGACTGTTCTTGAATGGCCCAGCCGGAGCCCTGACTTAAACCCAATTGAGCATCTCTGGAGAGACCTAAAAATGGCTGTCCACCAACGTTTACCATCCAACCTGACAGAACTGGAGAGGATCTGCAAGGAGGAATGGCAGAGGATCCCCAAAACCAGGTGTGAAAAACTTGTTGCATCTTTCCCAAAAAGAATGGCTGTATTAGATCAAAAGGGTGCTTCTACTAAATACTGAGCAAAGGGTCTGAATACTTAGGACCATGTGATATTTCAGTTTTTCTTTTTAATAAATCTGCAAAAATGTCAACAATTCTGTGTTTTTCTGTCAATATGGGGTGCTGTGTGTACATTAATGAGGAAAAAAAATGAACTTAAATGTTTTTAGCAAATGGCTGCAATATAACAAAGAATGAAAAATTTAAGGGGGTCTGAATACTCCGTACCCAGTGTAAGTAGAAAAATTATGCGGCCAACAAATGAGGCCTAGCAAGAAACTCCAGAGTTTCTCAAAGGAATGTTTCACCCCAAAAATGAAAATTTGCTGAATTCACCCTCAGGCCATCTAAAATGTGGATGAGTTCATGAGAATAGATTTGGAGAAATAAGTGCTTCATGAGAATAGATTTGGAGAAATTTAGCATTATATCACTTGCTCACCAACGGATTCTCTGCAGTGAATGGGTGCCATCAGATCCATTGGTGAGCAAGTGATATAATGATAGATTTCTCTAAATCTTTTCTGATAAAGAATAAACTCATCTATATCTTGGATAGCCTAAGGGTGAGCATATTTTCAGCAAATGTTCATTTTTGGGGTGCACTATTATAATACTATAATTATGTTTGGTTATTGTTAAAAAAGCTGAAAATGCCAATTATTAAACCTTTCATTAATATCAGGCCTGTTTGACTAATCTGACTAATCAACACTGTATCAAATGGAAATAATTATTATAGTAAAATGTAATCTTCAGTTGAATCCCTATTTTTTAGACAACTTTTCCAGCATCTATAAGAACACACAGAAAAAATTTCCTGCATGAATTAATGTAATCTAGATGCCTTAATGCAAATACATGTACTGGAGCACACAAAAGCAAGCATGGACTAATGGAAACGCACTTGCCTGCTGATCAATAGTCTACTAGAAATGTGAAGTGAAAGTTTGATGACGTGTAAAGGCAACAAATGTGAGGAGGTAGTAAGTAGTCTAAATGAGGCCTGTGGGTTTCCTGTTTTGACATGTTTAGATGCTGTTGCATAATAGTTTCTTATTTTGATCCACTACAATAAAACAAAGAACCAAATGAATTTTATGCTGGTCTTCAAGTTCAGAGTTCATGAATTTACTCATTGCATGTGAAATGTAAAGCACACAATACTGGGCTTATCTTAATGTCTAAATTATTTCTGATGCTAATCATACCTATTATCAAAGAAACACAAGTTGCATTTTATTATTAAATAATGTAGCATATATGCGTATCTTTCTGATCATGAAAAGGTCTAAGATTTTCCCTAATCACGAAGCCAAATCAGAGAAAAATGGTTAAAAGGTAACAAGTGATTGCTTCATACTGCTTTCATGTTTACACAACCCAATTTACCGCCAACCTCTCATGATGCAGGTCATTTTAGGTAAAACTTTCCATTGGTGTCAACCAATCAGATAAGAGCTGACGCCTGCATTAAGACCATCACCATTTTGTGTCAGTTATTCACAATCACTCACTGAGATGGAGAGGCCAGGACTTGCTCTCATCGTGCTCACAAGTAAGAAAAATAAATAATCTTCAGCTGTTTTTGAGAGTTTATTTTATTTTATTTTGTCACTTGTTTTCTATAATTATACAACTCAATCACAAAAGTGCTTCATTAAGTTATTTTGTATTTTGTTATTTTATATTTGTTATTTTGTTATTCCAGTTTTACTGTTCCGTCAGAAAATAATCTATGGAGAAGAAGTGGAGATAAAGGTCAGACCAGGAGACAACATCACGCTCCACTGTGATCTCTCTCTAACTCATGGACTCAACATTGGATAAGATAAGATGACATTGGATATGGATAAGAAACTGCTCTCATGAAAATCAACCCTCTCTCATAATAGATTTTAGGAAACTGGAACTGGATATATTTCAGATATTCAGATTTATCCACAACCCCTATAATAATTCTTATGAGCTACAAATTACTAACATCAGTGTCTCTGATCTGGGACTGTACTACTGTGCAGAATTAGAGAATAAGGTAAATAAAGATGTAAAAGGCATCATCTCCTTGTCAGAAGTGTACTATTATGAAAACCGAACAACTCGTCTTTCTCTAGAAAGGTAAGAATAAAATTATGTGAATCATTATCACATCATTGCTTTTGTAATTCTGGGGAACCTTCTCAGTCAAGAAACAAGATAAAAAATGTTTTTTTTTCATTGTTTTTTTTTTTTTTTTTTTCAGTATTCATTGATATGTTGGTGTTTATTTTATCTCGAACAAGTAGCTTCCTGTTCTGAACCCTCTGCACCTCCTGACTGTCTGCTCTGCTGGATGCTGCTGTACAGTGTGTGTCCGGTGTGTTTTCTCTCCTCCTCTATCTGTGTGTTCTGCCTCTGTTGTAGGAAAACTACAGGTAATCATTCATAGATTAATATTCTTCTTTTGCACTGCCATAGAAATAATAACAGATTTTGTCAATGACTAGGTTTCTTTGTTTGTTTGTTTGTTTAATACTGCATCAATTGCAATGCTCTAATTTAAATATTCTCTCTTAGAATCTACAGCTGATCAAAAACACAAGCTGAAATGTAGAAATGTTATTGAGGTATGAACTACAAAGGTTTTGTCCACCATATGGAAAAATTCAATCACTGGCTCCTTGTTCTGTTGCTAAAAATATTTGGGTAAAACTTTACAAGAAGATTTTAAAGGTTAAGATGAAATAACATGAACTAATATGATCTGTTAATATAACGTAATGAAGCTTACATGAACTAACAATGAACATATCTATTTTATATAAACTTACATTATTAAAGTTTAATACAAACATATTGCTCATTGTTAGTTAATGTATTATGTATTAAATAATATTATGTAAATGGACCTTATTGTAAAGTGTAATCAGGTTTTCTTACATGTAATAAATATGTTATATAATAAAATCAAAACATTAATTTTTTATTGCAGGAGAATGGTGAGGTGTATTATGCATCTGTAGATGTGATGACCAGGAGACAAAAAACGGCACAGGGAAACGCGAGTGGAAAGTTCAGATTTCACTACTTACGCTCCTGTCAGAACAGAAACTGAATAGATCAGAAAGTTGCAGGAGCCATTATCATTGCAACATCATGTTAATGGAATGTTTGTTGGTTAAGCAAAGTACTGACAAATAAAAACATTTCCTTTGAGAAAAAGTGTTTTGGTATGTTTCCATACTGTCTTCGTGGACGCACAGTGATGATCTGAGTAAGAGGATGTGGAAGTGGGTTTCCTGTATTAAGCAGCATTTAGTTTAAGGTGTGTATAGCTCTGTTCAACTGGAAGATTAATGTGTTTTAAAAAATTAAAACCAAGTACTAATCTGAAAATTTTAGTGCTATCTGACAAACTGAAAAGGAATGCCTATTTTAAATTTAAAATGAAATGTAGAAATACATTATTTGAAGTTTTTCTTTTGAACCCTCTTCAAAGGAGCTTCACACTCATGTCTTTATTATCTTTCAAAGAAAGGTCATGTCTTTTTCTCATTTATAAAGGTGACAATCAACCACAAATGTTTCCATCCAGTTTTGCTGATTGTGTGCATGTGAGGTAGAAGCAGAAAGGACAGAGTTTGGTTTGTTTCTGTAAACGCTTATGTGGTGAGTTTGTGGTGAGTTCGGTTTGTATGCTTGCAATGTCTGTAAAGGCCTGATTTGCACCTGCAGACTTTCTCCACACCCTCTGATGTATAGAGTGACACATCAGTGACACACATGACACAATGACAATGACTTTTTTTTTTGAAGATATGTGACTGTTGTAAGATAGCAGACAGGTCAACATGTCTGGAGCAATCGAAAGTGGAATCTACGTATATATATGTATATATATCTATGGTCATCACTACTTGCAGATGCACAGTCAGCTTGCTCTTGAGTGTTCATGAACCAGCTTTCACGATTCCTATATGGTGGCTACCTTACATATAGCAGCCCACAGAAACAGCCACTAATGAGGAATCTATGTATTTATATCTATGGTGATGACACATAGAGCACGTCAACACTTTACACTACGCACTATGAACTCAACCACCTAGTGTATGAATTATATAAACTTATTTTGTCATTCAACATTGGAGATTATTTTTTTGTTTGTTTGTTTGTTTAATCATACCCAATTAAAAATAGTAAACTGTGGTTTATATGTTTTGATGAAAGATCTGTAATGAGTTGTACATCAATAAATCAACAATCTTTTACAGTCGTTTAGAGCGACATAAGGATGAGGAACTTACAGAATTGTTCATATTTCTCATTATCTCTAATCACATTGATTTTTAAGGAAATACTTTTTCTTTTAGCAGAAATTCAGCAAGTTGGACAGCTCCCAGTGCTGAATGCACTGAACAACAGAGATCTGCGTCATTTCTGATACATAAAGTAGGCCTATTTGTGGCTGTGCTTCCTGTTTGTTGAGGAAGTATTAAGAGAAGCCATATTAGCTCTTTGCAGAAATATTACCAATTTACACCATATAGGTATGTTCATGTTTAGCTTTTAATATTATTTGTAATTATTTTCAAATATTTGCAACTATTTACCTTGCAATTTTTTTTTTAAGTAAATTTTAAGTGGGCTATATTTTGTTAATGAGGTTTACTAAACTGGGGAAAATGCTGTCATTGTTTCAGAGCTTTTTTTTTTTTTTTTTTTTTAATTATTATTTCCTGTCTAGCAAAAGTTTGACTGTATGAAGAATGTGACATATGCATGGTTCTTCACTCCCCTTTAATATGACAGAACCTGTTGTTTTTTACTCACATAGACCTATTTGACCCATAATGACCAGTTACTCTTGCTAACATTGCACTTTTCTTTATAGTTTGTAGTTGGGCATGATTTATTGATCTTCACTTGTGTTATGCCAAATTACACTCTTATAATTAAATGTAGCTTTCAGGTCAGTGTTAGTTTAACCACAGTACAGACCATTAGCCCAGTTATTTAAGTACTTCTCTTGTGCAAAGATGTACACTTTTACCAAAACAGAAAACCACACAAAAGCTAATGGAAACATTTGTGCTTGATGACCAATGATCAACTAAGAGATGTGAAGTGAGAGTTTCATGAGGAGTTGCAAATGTGAAGTGTTTGTAAGTGGTCTAGATGAAAGGCTTGTGGGTTTCCTGTTTTGACATGTTTAAATGTTGATTCGAACCTATAATATTAAAACAAGAGCCTTATGACTTTTATAGGTGAACTTTGATTTAAAAACTTTGACCCTCATGACAGGCATGAACTGATTGTTTGAAAATGAAATGTAAAGCGCAAAATGTCTCAAATAAGCATACTTATCTGTATGTTGGAATCAAAGATATAGTTAAACACATCAATCAGATAAAGTTATCATTAATATTTCAGTTTTTATGAATCAATCAGGTGCCTGATCACAAAGTCAAATCAGAGCAAACAACGTCTAAAAAGTAACTTGCTTAAAAATGATCTTTCTCTTCTTACTTCAGTTTAGAACTCAATTTACTGCCAACCCCTCATGACGCAGGCCGTTTTAGGTAAAACTTTCCATTGACGTGAACCAATCAGATAAGAGTTGATGTCTGCATTAAGACTCTCACTAGTGTCATTGTCAGTGTCAGTTATTCACAATCACTCACTGAGATGGAGGGGCCAAGACTTGCTGTCTTCGCACTCATGTGTAAGAAAAAATATACTTGTTTAGCTAAATGAGAATGTCACTACTGTGAATATTTTGGTATAATAGTACAATTTGGAGTGCTTCATAAAGTTATTTTGTGCTTTTACAGATGTCTTACTGTTCTGTCAGAAAATAATCCATGGAGAAGAAGTGGAGATAAAAGTCAGACCAGGAGACAACATCACTCTCTACTGTGATCGCTCTCTAACTCTTGGTTCTGTCATTGTATGGATAAGAAACTGCTCTTATGGAAATCATCCCTCTCTCATAATAGATTTTAGCCAATGGACACTGAAGACAATTTCACATTTCAACTATATCCACAACCCCTACAATAATTCTTATGATCTACATATTACTAACATCAGTGTCTCTGATCTGGGACTGTACTACTGTGCAGAAAAACAGAATAAGCTACATGAAAATGAAAAAGGCACCCTCATCTCATCTGTAGTTTACTATTATGGAGACCGAACAAATCGCCTCTCTCTGGAAGGTAAGAAAACACTTCTGCTAGTTATTCTATCTATACTTCTGCTTGTGTAATTGGAAGAACCTTATACTTTTCTCAGTTAAGAAAAAAGACAAATAGAACAAAAATAATATCTTTTGTTCATGTTTAGTTGAGAAATTATTATCCTGTTCTGGACCACTGAACACCACTTCCACACCACCTCCTGTATCAGACTGTCTGCTCTGCTGGACGCTGCTGTTCAGTGTGTGTCCGGTGTGTGTTCTCTTCTCCGCCATCTGTGTGTACTGTTTCTGTAGGAAAACTATAGGTAATCATTCATTAATTCACAATCTTTTGTGTGTGTGGGTGCATGAGTGTGTGTTTACTTTACTATACAGATCAACCGCTTTGTCAGTTACCATACTTTGGATGAAATGTAACACAAAACCGGAATTGCATGCACTTTAATGCATTTATGTACACTGATCAGGCATAACATTATGACCACTGACAGGTGAAGTGAATAACACTGATTATCTCTTCATCATGGCACCTGTTAATGGGTGGTATATTTATTATGTAGCAAGTGAACATTTTGTCCTCAAAGTTAATGTCTTAGAGGCAGGAAAAATGGGCAAGCGTAAGGATTTGAGCGAGTTTGACAAGCATCTCCAAAACTGCAGCTCATGTGGGGTGTTCCCGGTCTGCAGTGGTTAGTATCTATCAAAAGTAGTCCAAGGAAGGAACAGTGGTGAACCAGCGACAGGGTTCAACACACCGAAGAAGGCCTGCGAGCCGAAACGTTTGTGTCTTTGTCCTCTGGTGATTAAATAATAAAACGAAAGGAAAAGTTTGCTTCATGTGAGTGCTAAATCAGAGTTTTGTATAAAAGAAGCAGCGACAGGGTCATGGGTCGGCCAAGGTTCATTGATGCACGTGGGGACGAGCTACTGTAGCTCAGATTGCTCAAAAAGTTAATGCTAGTTCTGATGGAAAGGTGTCAGAATACACAGTGCATCACAGTTTGATGCGTATGGGGCTGCATAGCCGCAGACCAGTCAGTTCACCCATGCTGACACCTGATCACCGCCAAAAGCGGCAACAGTGGGCAAATGAGCATCAGAACTGGACTATGGCGCAATAGAAGAAGGTGGCCTGGTCTAATGAATCACGTTTTCTTTTACATCATGTGGCTGGCCCGGTACGTGTGCGTCACTTACCTGGGAAACACATGGCACCCGGATGCACCTACAGGAAGAAGGCAAGCCGGCAGATGCAGTTTGATGCTTTGGGCAATGTTCTGCTGGGAAACCTTGGGTCCTGCCATCCATGTGGATGTTACTTTGACATGTACCACCTACCTAAGCACTGTTGCAGACCATGTACACCCTTTCATGGAAACAGTATTCAACGGTGACTGTGACCTCTTTCAACAAGATAATGTGCCCTGCCACAAAGCAAAAAATGGTTCAGGAATGGTTTGAGGAGCACAACAATGAGTTTGAGGTGTTGACTTGGCCTCCAAATTTCCCAGATCTCAATCCAATCGAGCATCTGTGGGATGCGCTGAACAAACAAGTCTGATCCATGGAGGCCCCGCCTCGAAACTTACAGGACTTAAAGGATCTGCTGCTAACATCTTGGTGCCAGATACCAGAGCACATCTTTTAGGGGTCTAGTGGAGTCCATGTCTCAATGGGTCAGGGCTGTTTTTGCAGTAAAAGGGGGACCAACACAATATTAGGAAGGTGGTCATAATGTTATGCCTTATTGGTGTATGTAAATGAAGTTCTAATTTAGCAATCCGTTGCAGATGCTGCGATAGATCAGAAAGACAAGTTAAAAGGTGGAAATACAGCTGAGGTATGAACAATATGAAGATACACATTCATTACAGACACTGTTTTTTTTTGTTTTTTTTTTTCTTTTCTAAAAATGAAACATTAATTTATTCATTTCCATTTCAGTGTGCAGATGAAGAGGTGTGTTATGCATCTTTAGATGTAATAACCAAGAGACAAAAACAACGCAAGACAAAGCGAGTGGAGAGTTCTGACTTCAGTACTTACGCTCAGGTCAGAACACAAACTGAATAGACCTAAAACAAAACTAAAGTGGATTCTGAAACTTTCCAAATATGAGAAAAGTTGCAGGTTTTATTGTGATTAAACATCACATAAAGTCATACTGTGCAGGTCAGTGTAGTATTTTTATTTTTTTTCAACCTCTAATAAAAGTGCATTAGTGCAGTCTTTGTGGACACACAGTGATGATTGAATATTATGATGTGCAAGCAGGTTTCCTGTGTGAAGTGATGTTTAGTTTAAGGTGTGTCCATTTCTCTTAAACTGAATGACTGCAGCACTTATCTGACCCAATTTTGCAGTTAGCCCAATTTGCAACTAGTTCCCCAAAATACACTCCATGCTAAGTAGAATAGTGTGTTTGGATAACATTGTGCGACAAACAAACAGGCATCTTAATACTATAAAGAAAAAAGACAGATGCCCACTTTAGTTACTTCTCACTATTAATAACCTTTTTTTTATTACTTTCCTTCAGACTGGAGCATGTTAGATCTGCCTGTTAATTAAGTGTGCATTTGATTTTGTTTCTCTTCAAAGGGGTTTTATTCAATCACACTGTCTGTGTTTTTCTCAAGAAAGGGTCTTGTTTTATTCTTAACCACAAATTTTCCATTTAGTTTAGTGCTTGTATGCTTATGAGACAGAAATAGGTAGGGCAGAGGATGATGTGTGTATATGCTCATGTGGTGAGTTTGTGGTAAATTGGTTAGTATGCATGCAGTGTTTGCAAAAGCCTTTCTTAAGCCTCTGGTGGACGAGGAAGTATCACATTGACTGCAAGAGCAGGTTTCAGTTTTTGCAAGACAACACTTTGGACATTTCTGTTTCACTTTGGCAATGTACACCATGTGACAACTCAAATGATGTTCAAATGATGCTCAAGATAATCTTATACCATTTATTTTCCATTTATTTTACACTTTTTTTTTTTTTTTTTGTACATTTACTTTGTCATTTTTTTTAATGGCATGATAATGTATATTTTCACTTTCATTATCTGTCTGAAAGAGTCTTATTTTGGTAGTCAAATCAGCCAGTGTTTAGTTTTACTAGTGACCAGAAGGGGGGAGTATGAGTTTGCTTTTGTAAAGTCTGTGGAAATGTCTAAAAAATGTCCAAATGCTTGTTACATTCCACATATATTTGATTCATATTTTTAAAGTACATTTCCATGTGAAAGCTGCACAGCAAATAAATGAGTCTTATTAACTGATGTGATTCAGTTTGTTCAGTCTCCCTAATTGTGTTGGCAAATCATTAAAGACCTAAAAGAAATATATATTAAAGATAATTGACAAAAGAACATATGAGGGAAGAACATATGCATGTATTAATGTGGTTTATGGCGTGAGTAAATGGGCATGCATGTGTGTTTCTGGCCCTATAAGAAATTCATTCATTAAAATGACCGGTAGGTGGCGCTAATGAAGTTTCTGCAAAAAGTGTTTTACTCCTCAGTCCAACATTAAATCTATTCCACACATTACAGTAGTCTCACAGAGAAAATTGGATTATAGAGTTATTAGAAGGTTATTGCAGTAACTCTGTTTGTAGTTAAATTAAAAGGGCAAACAAGGTGTGGGTGATAACGAGACATTTAGACAAGCTCCTTCACTCATTTATTTATTCTATAACTAAAGCATCTCTGCAGTATCCACTGCAATGTATTTTCATTAATTTCCCGCATAAAATCAGTGTTATTAGCATAAAACTAAAACTAAAATCATATTTAAAAAATAATAAAATAAAACTAAAAATAAATAAAATGAATGAAGTAAAATTAAACTTTAAATAATAATTGTATTATTTTCTCAGTTCAGTTTAGTTTAGGTGCAGTACTTTAGTTGAGGTACTTAACTAAATTAAATAAATAAAAATACTAATAAATAATAAATAAAAAAATAAAAACTAATAAAAATGACAACCACAGAACAGAATTCAAAATGTAAGTAAAAACAGAATATTTTATGTTTTCATGCTCACATAAACCTGTTTAACTCATAAAGACCAGTTAGTCTTGTTAACATTGCACTTTTCTTAATAGTTTTTTAGTTGGGCATGATTCATTGAACTTTATTTGTGTTATGTCGAAATAGACTGTCTCATAATTAAATGTAGCTAATTTCAGCTCAGTGGACATCTGGCAGTGTCAGTTTAACCACACATAGCATTATTTTACCAATTATTTTAGCAAGCTTCCCCAAGCTTGTGCAAAGATGTACACTTTTACCAAAACACAAAACCACACAAAAGCTAATGGAAACATTTGTGCTTAGTGACCAATGATCAACTAAGAAATATGAATTGAGAGTTTCATGATATGTTGCAAATGTTTGTAAGTGGTCTAGATGAAAGACTTGTGGGTTTCCTGTTCTGACATGTTGAGATGTTGAATTGAAGCCATTACAATTATACAAAGAACCATATGAATATTTTAATGTGAACTTTGATTTAAAAAACTTTGATACTCATGTCAGGCTTGAACTGGCTAATTGAATTTAAAAAACAAAATGTCTTATCTATCAAACATATAATTAAACATCTAAATCAGATAAACTAAGGTTATCTTTATCTTTTTTTAACCAATCAGGTGCCTGATCACAAATCCAAATTAAAGCAAAAAAACGTACTTAAGGTAATTGGTTAAAAATGCTCTCATGAAAATCAACCCTCTCTCATAATAGATTTTAGGCCATGGCATTTTAAGATGTTTAAACATTTCAGTACTATTCACAACCCCTACAATAATTCTTACAATCTACATATTACTAACATCAGTGTTTCTGATCTAGGACTGTACTACTGTGCAAAACTAGGAAACAAGATATAGATTTAAAAAAAAAAAAAAGGCATAATTTCCTCATCTGAATTGTACTATTATGGAACCCGAACAACTCGCCTCTCCCAGGAAGGTAAGAAAGCATTATTCCTAGCATTAGTCATTATTACATCATTGCTTATGTAATTCTGGAAAACATTACTTGAGAAACAGATTTTTAAAAAGGATTATTATTAACACTCATTGATTCATTGTGTTTAACTTATTCTGAGCAAGTGACTTCCTGTTCTGAACCCTCTGCACCTCCTGACTTTGTGCTCTGCTGGACGCTGCTGTTCAGAGTGTGTCTGGAGTGTTTTCTTGTCTCCTCACTCCAGTCCACTATCTATGTTTTCTGCTTCTGTCAGGCTCAAACCGCAGGTATCACATTTGCAGTTCCTTTTCTTGATACCTTTTCCTATATAAAATGATTATTTTTGGCCAGTCTTCGGTCAGAAATCAAAGGTGCAAACAAATGATCAATGTGTAAAATACATGTTTTAAAGTTATTTTTGTGTGATATAAGTCCTTAATAAAATGATATTTTTCATTTGCAGATGTCAGTGTTCTGTCAGAAAAAAGAGTCTTACTTATGTAGAATTTACTTGCATGTGAATTTGAATTAATGTTGTTACACTTTGTTAATTTAATGATTGTTATTGTCCGCTAATGCACTCAGAAAAAAAGGTACAAAAGTTGTCACTGGGGCAGTACCTTTTAAAAAAAATACTAAAATGTACCATTTAGACTAAAATGTACTTTTAAGGTATTAATATACACTCTTTGGGGGGTAAATAAGGTACAAAGTCTTTTTCAGAGTTACTGCCCCAGTGACAATGTTTTTTTTTTTTTTTTTTTTTTTTGAGAAAGGATATGAAACTGATTATTCATATATTTAATGTTGTTTTTATAATCTGACATAAATCAAAAATGATGAGGAAAGCTGTATTATAATTATACAATAGCATTTATGTATGTACGTGTGGAGATGTGTTTAGATGACATTTTTGATGTATTTAAGAGCACATGTGCACTGAAGTTCCTGTGTTCAGACCTGCATTATTTTCTTACTGTACTGGCATATTTTCATACCATCTCTAGGTTCTGCAGAGATACTCACAGCAAATGTTATTTAGGTATGTATATTTATACCTCCTCATTTCAAATAAGCAGGCTTGTAGCTGCTTACAGATTTTATTTATTGTACTCCGCTATGATCTGAGTGGATATGTGTGTTGTCCTCTCAAGAATGTGTTTATTAATGTAAAAATACATTAGGCCCGAGTGTTAATCCGTGAGTTATGAGCGCGTCTGTGAATAGGAATATGAATGAACCTTAAAAGAGTAGGAAACCATGACCACTCACTGGCTCCATCTAGTGGCTAATAATCCAAACTAGTCTGGTCTTCTTTAATTACAAAGAATAACGTCAAAATCACTCAACCATAAACCATTTTATCAGGACCAATTCTTGATCAGAACACAGAAATGCAAAAATGCTTTTATGAAAAGCCTTTACCTCCTCCCCTCTATCTGTGTGTACTGCATCACTCCTGAACTTTCATAATGCTTTTCGGCCAGTCAGCTGATCATTGTGAAATCAATTTTATATCTCACTTTATTTGTTCTAAATTAATAATATGATTTTATTCAAAAACTGTTACCATGTATATTATTTTAAGTTATAGTCTAAATTAAAAATTAAATAGTGTAATAATTAATTTAAATGTATTTGAAATAGATGTCAACATTTAGGGTCAGCAATGTATTGTTTTTCTTTGTTGTGCTGACATATGAAAAGGAAGGTGAGAGAACTAGCTACAAATGTTTTTAGGATACTTGAACAGACTGAATGTCATAAAACTGTTTGTGTTCAACCTGCTGCGGTTGGCAGAACCTGATTTTACCAAGTATGACATGTTTCTGGATCAACATCTTTGTTGACCCTGGAACAACATTGTGATTAACCAATCAGATTTGAAAAAAGTTTTTTTGTGAAGTTTACGCTTACAATCAGTGTCATTCATCTATCATTTCCTCTGATTTTAGGGATTACTCATGGGTAAGGTTAGGTTTAGGTGTAGGGATGTGGTCAAGATTAAATTACATATTTATTAAAGTATATATATATATATATATATATATATATATATATATATATATATACTTTAATAAATATGTTATATACAATAAAATCAAAACATTATTTTTTATTACAGGAGAATGATCATAGTGAGGTGTGTTATGCATCTGTGGACGTGATGACCAGGAGACAAAAGCAACACAGGGAAACACAAGTGGAGAGTTCAGATTTCACTACATACGCTCCTGTCAGAACAGAAACTGAATAGATTAAAAAAGTTTATCATGCCTCTGTCTCAACGTTTGTGTAGTGTGTTGCAGCCATCAAAATTAAAAATTGTTTATATGTACAAAATAAATTTAAGTTGGTCTTTGAAATAATTGGAAGTCTTTTAATTGTACCTTTGTCTGGGCTTATATGGCACACAAGTGTGTTTAAATGGCACACTTTTCCAGACAAACAACAACAATAAACAAACAATAAATAAATGAAATGAATAACATTTTGTCAGTTCCTAACCAAACTTAGCATACACTGTGTTTACATGAAAGATTAATATTCATATATTCAATTAAACTCACATTTTACTCCAATATCTGGATGACTGATGTGAACTAGATGCCTTCATGCAAATACATGCACTTTAACCAACACACATTCAAACAAAGACTAGCGGAAACATTTTGTTTGCTTGGTGACCAATCATCTATAAGAGATGTGAAGTGACAATTTGATGACACGTAAAAGCAACAAATGTGAGGAGGTTGTAAGTGGCCTAAACAAGGCCTGTGGGTTTCCTGTTTTGATATGTTTAGATGTTGTTGCATAATAGTTTCTTATTTTAACCCACTGCAAGAAAACAAAGATAGTCCTCCAGTTCAAAGTTCATGATTTTACTCATTGCATGTGAAATGTAAAGCAAACAATCGTGGGCTTATCTTCATGTCTGAACCCTTTCTGAAGCTAATCATTTCTATAATCAGACAAACAAATGTTACATATTTTGTTTAAATAAAGTAGCCTCTCTCCATACCTGTCTAGAAAAAAAGGTTAAAGATTTACCTGATCACAAAGTCAAATCAGAGCAAAAAAGTAAATGTAAGGTGATTGATGATCAGTTAAAATTGCTCTCACTCTTTGTATGTTCACACAGTAACCCAATTTACCGCCAACCCCTCATGATGCAGGCCATTTTAGGTAAAACTTTCCATTGGTGTGAACCAATCAGATGAGAGTTGACGCCTGCATTAAGACCCTCACCAGTAGAAAAAAATATACTTCTTCAACTGTTTTTGAGAGTTTTGGAATGAAAATGTCACTACTGTGAATATTTTTTGTGTAATATCACAATATGAAGTGCTTTATTAAGTTATTTTGTTCTTTTACAGTTTTACTATTCCATCAGGAAGGAATCTATGGAGAAGAAGTGGAGATGAAAGTCAGACCAGGAGACAACATCACTCTCTACTGTGATCACTCTCTAACTCTTGGTTCACTCATTGTACGGATAAAAAACTGCTCTCATGAAAATCAACCCTCTCTCATAATAGATTTTTGGCCATGGAAACCAAACATACTTAAACGTTTCAGTTCTATCCACAATCCCTACAATAATTCTTATGATCTACATATTACTAACATCAGTGTCTCTGGTCTGGGACTAAAGGTCAATGTAGAAAAAGGCATCCTCTCCTCGTCAGATGTGTACTATTATGGAAACCGAACGACTCGTCTCTCTTTGGAAGGTAAGAAAACACTTCTGTTAGTTATATCATTGCTTGTGTAATTCTGGAACTGGGTAATACATCTCTCAGATATTTTTTATTAGCATTCATTGATACATTTGTGTTTATTTTATCTTGTGCAAGTGACTTCCTGTTCTGAACCCTTAAACACCACCTCCACACCACCTTGTGTATCTGATTGTCTGCTCTGCTGGACGCTGCTGTTCAGTGTGTGTCCAGCATGTTTTCTCCTCTCCTCTGTCTGTGTGTACTGCCTCTGTTGTAGGAAAACTACAGGTAATAATTCACAGATTAAAAAAAAAAAAACTATAAAAACTATAGAGCTCACCCCATGCCAGGAACCGCCACATACCGCACCAACGGCTCAGATCGCCTGCCCAGCCCCAAATACCCTGGAAACACCATCTGCGTCCTCAGCCCAGAACCGCCGGCCGCGGCACGCTCAAAGCTGCCGGCCGCTGCGCAGCGCTCAAACTTGCCGGCCGCCGATCCGCGCTCAAGCCTCTCATATGGCAAGCCGTTTGTACATTGAGGACATTATGGATATGGCACTTCCTCTAGAATTCTCTGCACCTGTTCTCTCTCCTTTGTCTCTTTCGTCTCCTTCGTCTCCGCTGGTTCCGTCCAGCCCTCTTCATCTCAGCTGGTCCTGTCCAGCCCTCCTACGTCTCCGCTGGTTCCGTCCAGAGCCCGCTCCTCCTGAGCACCCTCCAGAACTCTTCCCGGCCTGTGGACCTTTCAACTTCCCCCAGAAATGGCTACCCGAACTATCTGTTCCGCCATGGCTCCCTGGGCTCCCCGATCCGCCCTGGAGGCTTCCCTCGTCTCTGCCCTGTGTCTGCCCTGCACCAGCCTCCAGGGCGCTTTTTTTCTTTTTTTTTAAGCAGTAAAATATTGACAAAAAAAAAAAAAAAAAAACATTTTCTTTCAGTAAAAGTGTTAGTATGTTTCCATACAGTCTTTGTGGACATACAGTGGTGACCTGAGTAACAGGATGTGGAAGTGGATTTCCTGTGTTAAACGGCGTTTAGTTTAAAGTGTGTATAGTTCTCATTCAAAGATGACTTTTTTTTTTTTTTTTTTTTTTTAATAATATTAAATTTTCTTAAATCACTCAATGCTGGATGTGAAATAATTATACGCCTGCTGAGTAGGTTAGTTTGTTTGAATTATAGCTGGAGACAAGTAGATACAGAACATGAGAATGTCCATATCCAGTGTGTTGAAAACAAAGTAATAATCTGAACATTATAGTGATGTATTAGAAATTGTCAAGAAAAATAGAAAACCTATATTCATGCCCATTTAAAATGAAATGCATTCATAGAAATACATTAGTTTCAGTTTTTCTTTTGAACTGAGGTTTTTCTTCAAAGTAACTTTACTCTCCTGTCTGTTTTCTTTCAAAGAAAGATTTCGTCTTAACCACAAAAATTTCCATCTAGTTTACTGTTTGTGTGTACATGTGAGAGAAGGGCAGAGGTTGGTTTGTTTCTGTAAATGCTTATATGTAGAGTTTGTGGTGAATTCGGTTTGTATGCTTGCAATGTCTGCAAAGGCTTAATTTGTAGCTGAAGACTTTCTCTACACCCTCTGATGAACAAGTATCAATCACAGCATCTCTCAGAATTAAGCACAGACTGGTAGTCTAGTGGTTAAAAGCTCTGGGATGGACTTCATACATTCTAATCACAAGATTAGAGAAAAATATTGACAATTTTATACTTACATTTAAGTCACTGAACTCCAAGTTACTGAAGAAGACTGTGTAAGTCAATGAATGGATTAAATATCTGCTGAAGGGACAAAGCCAATGATATGTTGAACCCAGCGGACCTAAGCTTTTGGTCCATTTAGGCATAGGACGGGGTAAGATGCCCCCAGGACATGACACATGAGTGTGTTCAGATTTTAATTAATTTATTTATACAGGTGAAAATATCAAATTAGATTAGTTTAAATAAATCGTTTGCTGATTTCTATTGCATATAGATAATCATGTGTATAACTATGGTTGCTAGCATGTTCACAGACTGGTGTTTACCATTCCAGTATGGTGAGAGCTTACATATAGCCACCCATAGAAACAGCCACTAATGATGCATCTATGTATATATTAGGTAATAATTCACAGATTAAAAAAAAAAAAACCTGTAAAAACTATAGAGCTCACCCCATGCCAGGAACCGCCACATACCGCACCAACGGCTCAGATCGCCTGCCCAGCCCCAAATACCCTGGAAACACCATCTGCGTCCTCAGCCCAGAACCGCCGGCCGCGGCACGCTCAAAGCTGCCGGCCGCTGCGCAGCGCTCAAACTCGCCGGCCGCCGATCCGCGCTCAAGCCTCTCATATGGCAAGCCGTTTGTACATTGAGGACATTATGGATATGGCACTTCCTCTGGAATTCTCTGCACCTGTTCTCTCTCCTTTGTCTCTTTCGTCTCCTTCGTCTCCGCTGGTTCCGTCCAGCCCTCCTTCATCTCAGCTGGTCCTGTCCAGCCCTCCTACGTCTCCGCTGGTTCCGTCCAGCCGTCCAGAGCCCGCTCCTCCTGAGCACCCTCCAGAACTCTTCCCGGCCTGTGGACCTTTCAACTTTCAACTTTACTCTCCTGTCTGTTTTCTTTCAAAGAAAGATTTCATCTTAACCACAAAAATTTCCATCTACCCATAGAAACAGCCACTAATGATGCATCTATGTATATATTAGGGCTGTCATACGATTAATCGCGATTAATCGCATACACAATAAAGGTT
This sequence comes from Cirrhinus mrigala, assembly GCA_036247105.1. NCBI lineage: Eukaryota > Metazoa > Chordata > Actinopteri > Cypriniformes > Cyprinidae > Cirrhinus > Cirrhinus mrigala. Next base: position 46,272,820 of record CM070007.1, on the reverse strand, counting down.
TGAGTTTGCCTAATAAATGTGTGTGTACTTTATGTAATTATTATGTATATATAAATACACACAAATTAATGTATATATTTAAGAGAAATATATTATTATGTACAAAATATTTGTATTTATATATAATATAAATTATATAAAAATCATAATAAATACATATACAAATACACACACTTATATTAGGTTAAGTCAAACTTTTATTTTGTATGCGATTAATCGCAATTAATTGTTTGACAGCCCTAATATATACCTATGATGACGACATGTTGACTGCTGCAAGATGGCGAGTGTGCTGATAGTTGTGTCCCACACATTATTATGCACTTATATGGACTATCTACTCAACCATGTAGTGTATTAATTACATAAAGTTATTTTGTCATCCAACATTGAACTACGTAAAGCAGTGACAGTTAATTGTAAGAAGTGTCCAATATTCCAAACTTCATTTTTATCTCAGTTATGTAAGTGCACTTATTTATTTTTTATTTTATTTATTTTTTCATTATTAGTGTGACCACACTAATCATAAGATGCATACTGAAAATGGCACAGAATAGTGCATAAGTGCATGAATTGGGTTGCACCACATGTGTCTGGAACGGCCTCTAAGTATACATATCTATGTCTGCAAACAGTGTTTGACTCTGACAGAAATTCATTGATGTCACACAAAGCACACGTTTGGTGCTTTAGTATTAAGACATTATGAATATTTATACACATTTAATTAACACTTTTTTAAATATAATTAAAAAATTATTAAAATTTGATCTGGGAGCACAATATTTTGATTTAACATAAAATACATCCTATAATAATATGAACCACTAATACTATTATTGACATTTAAAGCAACAAAAGGATGAGGAACTGACAAAATTTTTACTATGCTCCTTTTATGTTTTTCGTTATCTCTAATCACATTGATTTTTAAGAATTTTTTTCTTTCACTAGAAATTCAGCACATTGGACAGCTCCCAGTGCTGAACACATTGAACAACAGACATTTGTGTCATTTCTGGTGCATAAAGTAGGCCTATTTGTGGTTGTGTTTCCTGTTTGTTCAGGAAGTATTATGAGAAGCCACATCTGTAATAGCACCTTACAGAAATATTTAAATGGGGTCCTATTTTACTTTTTCACTTTTTTAATTTTAGTCAGTGTGTGATGTGTGTGTTTGGGCATAACAAAGATCTACCGAGATACAAATCTCACAGTCCACTCCAAAGATATTTAAGATATAATAAAAAAAAAAATTCCTTTTCAAGAACTACAACGAATGGCTCCTTTGGACTACAGCATTTTTTTTCCGGGTGCTGTGATGTCACAACGCAGGCCACTAGAATATCATTAAAATAAATCCCGCCTACGGAAATTCGCATGGTTGGGGGGTAGGCAGGGACAAGGTGGGGGATTAGCCTATTTTAGTGATGCAACATGGAGAGCCACTTCTTCAAGGAGCTGCAGTGTGGCTGGTATAAACAAAAACATTGACTAGAGTGGCCGCATCAGAGCCGTAACGCACCGCAGACATGTGCAGTATAGGGGGTCGAAAACACATGCAGAGGCGCAGCTGGTGTAAACACAAGCAGTGGCCGGAGCCGTAACGCGCTGCAGACATGTGCAGTGTGTGGTAAGAGATTTATTCATCATACAGTGTAGATAGCTTCACTTATAACGCGAGTATTTTTAAAATGCATATACTTGCACTAGACTAGGCTAGACTAATCAGTGATGATGTTCTTTGATAATGTTAATGTTCTTTGCTCGTTTTCTGTAGCTGCTTTTTGAATAACTAAGGAAATGTAAGCATTATAATTAGTAACTTACAATGTTTTTATTCAATTGTCATGTTAAAAAAAAATAAGTCATATTAAAAGCATTAGGCTGCTTTTAGTCTTATGCTGGACCTGGTTTTGGGCAATGAAACTTAGTAGCTTAGTATGTAAATAATTCAATAAATTAGCGTGATAATTTCATGTATCGGCGATCTCGCAGGCTGACGATAGGACCCAACACTACTGTAGCATCAGCTATACCTTAATATATCCTTAACTATAATGGAGCAGACGGAACTTGCTGCTTTGGTAAGGGGCGTGGCAGTACTGAAACATTGTCTAAGCTGTTCACCAATCACAATGCACTGGGACAGCTAACCAGTCACAACACATTCTGTTTTTTGGAAGGCGGGCCTTAATCAAACCCAGAACTAATCGAGCCATTTGGGCCAGGTTGGGGAAAAAGGTATTGTAATTTATGTAAATTATAGGAAAATAATGCGTTTTTCGAACCACCAAGCATGAGAGCATGTTCTAGTACACCCCCAAAACAAAATCAAGACATTGTAAAAGAGCATAATAGGACCCCTTTAACAATTTACACCACATAGGTATGTCCATTCAAATCATGTTTAGCTCTTAATATTATTTTTTAACATTTTCCAATGTTTTTGTAAACATTTGCAAATATCTTGCAAAAATAATCTCTGGACTAAGATGTTTTTAAAGTAAAGTAAATTTTGTAAATTTTAGATACTTTGTTCATGAGTAAAAAATGCTGTCAGGGTTTCTATGCTTTCTGTAATTTCCTGTCTAGCACAAGTTTAACTGTAAGAAGAATGGGACATATGCATAGTTCTTCACTCCTGTTTAATAATAATAATAATAATAATAATAATAATAATAATAATAATAATTCAAAAAAAAAGAAAAAAAAAACCTGTTGTTTTCATACTCACATAGATCTGTTGAACCCCTAAGGACCAGTTAGTCTTGCTAACATTGCACTTTTCTTTATAGTTTGTAGATGGGCAGGATTTATGGATCTTCACTTGTATGTCGAACTACACTGTCTCATAATTAAATGTAGCTAATTTAATCTTAGTGGACATCCGTCAGAGTCATTTTAGCCACAGTATAAAGCATTGGCCTAGTTATTTTGGCAAGCTTCCACCTTGTGCAAAGATGCGCCAAAATACAAAACCACACAAAGGCTAATGGAAACATTTGTGCTTGGTGAGTGACAAACATAAGAGATGTGAAGTGAGAGTTTCATGGCGAGTTGCAAATGTGAAGTGTTTGTAAGTGGCCTGAATGAAAGTCTTGTGGGTTTCCTGTTTTGACGAGTATAGATGTTGAATTGAACACATTTATACAAGGAACCATATGAATTTTATGGGTGAAGTTTGATTAAAAAACTTTCACACTGATAACTGACATGAATTAACTGACTGGATTTAAAAATTATAATCTGCAAAATGTTTCAAATTAGGATGCTTATCTGCATGTCTGGATCAAAGATATAGTCCTAAATTAGATAAACTAAAGTTATCTTGAACATTTCCTTTTTTATTAACCAGTCAGGTGCCTGATCACAAAGCCAAATCAGAGCAAAAAAAGTCTTTAAGGTACTGGTGATTGGTTAAGAATGCTCTCACAACTCAACAACTCAGTTTACCACTAACCCCTAAAGACGTAGACTGTTAAACTTTCCATTGACGTGAACCAATCAGATGAGAGTTGACATCTGCATTAAGACCCTCATTAGTGTCATTGTCAGTATCACACACACACAATCACTCACTGAGATGGAGGGGCCAAGACTTGCTCTCATCGTGCTCATGTGTAAGAACAAATATACTTCTTCAACTAAACTAAAAAAAAAAAAATGTCACTACTGTGAGCATTTTTGTATAAGTACAATTTGAAGTGCTTCATAAAGTTATTTTGTGCTTTTACAGTTTTACTGTTTCATCAGAAAATTATCTATGGAGAAGAAGTGGAGATGAAAGTCAGACCAGGAGACAACATCACTCTCTACTGTGATCGCTCTGTAACTCTTGGTTCCCTCATTTTATGGATAAGAAACTGCTCTCATGAAAATCAACCCTCTCTCATAATAGATTTTAGGAAACTGGACCTATTCCAGCAATTCAATTTTATTCACAACCCTTATAATAATTCTTATGATCTACAAATTACTAACATCAGTGTCTCTGATCTGGGACTGTACTACTGTGCAGAAATAGAGAATAGGATAAATAAAGATGAAAGAGGCATCATCTCCTCATCAGAAGTGTACTATTATGGAAACCGAACAACTCGCCTCTCTCTGGAAGGTAAGAAAACACTTCTGTTGGTCATTATTTCATTATTGCTTGTGTGATTCTAGAAAACTTTACTTTAACTTTAACTTTACCTGACTTTTTACCTATTTTTTTAAATTAATAATCATTGATAGATTTGTGTTTATTTTATTCTGAGCAAGTGACTTCCTCTGCACCTCCTGACTGTGTGCTCTGCTGGACGCTGCTGTTCAGTGTGTGTCCGGTGTGTGTTCTCGTCTCCTCACTCCTGTCCTCCATCTGTGTTTACTGCTACTGTTTGGCTAAAACCGCAGGTATCTCATTTGCCATTAATTTCCTTGAAAACCTAATGTTTTTGGTCAGTCTTTGGTCAGAAATCAAAGATTAATAAAAAAAAAAAAAAAAAAGATTTTGCTCATCTGCAGATGTCAGTGTTCTGTCAGAAAATAATCTGCCCAGTCTTTACTTTTGTAGAACAATGGTTTGTGAAATTTGAATTAATGTTGTTACACTTTGTTAATGTGGTGGTACCATTTCAAAAAGAACTAAAATGTACTATTTCTGTACTAATATGTACTTTTAGAATACTAATATGGACTCTTTAGGGGTAAATAGTGAACAAAGGTGTACCATTTTCAAAGGTACTGCCCAGTGATAGTAACTGATTCTGAAATGAAAGATGTTTCACACACATGATGTTGTTTATAATATAACAATCAAAAATTATGAGAAAAGCAGTATTACAATTATACAGTAGCATTTATGTGTTTAGATGGTACTGACATTTGGATGTATTTAAGAGCACATGTAGACCTGCATTATTTTCTCACAGTACTGGCATATTTTCATACCATCTTTAGGTTCTGCAGAGATACTCACAACTGATGTTATTAAGGTATCTCGATTGTTAATTTTTTTAGCAAATTTGCCATTTTAAAGACAATAGTTTAGTTTGTATCACATGCATCTCCTATTCATTTCAGGGGGATCCAATGGAAAAACATCAGTGTGAGATGAGTAAGACTGGAAAGATCTGCCTCCACACTGAAGTCTCTTATAGACTGCTGACACCTGCACATCCCTGTGCAAAGATGTGATTCTACCTGCTCAAATTTTACAATATACTGCAAACTTACTACTTACTATTGCTCACTCTTTTTCTACTCTAAAAACAGACCTAATCAAACATAGCCATTAACAATGGGCATCTTTGGTGCAACAAAATGTAGCTCAGCAGGATGTTAAAATGGTTTCCTGTTTGTGATTGTCAAGCACTTGCTCTCTTTCTTATTGTGGTCAGCTATAAGAACCAACCACAAATGTTTCCACCTTAAAACAGACATGCATCAGTGTATTTGTCTGTATTTAAACAGCTTTATTGCAGGGCAAAAATACAACAAAATTAATAAAAATGTAAGTGAAAAGGCTGCTGTTGTCATAATGGCAGTGTCTATTTTATAATATTCACATTACTCTGTTCTCACTTCCTTGCATTGGCTACCAGTTAAATACAGAATTGATTTTAAGGTCTTGCTGCTCGTTTATAAAGCTCTACATGGGCAAGCACCTCAGTATATCGCTGATCTCCTTAAACTACATTCTGTGTCGAGATTTCTCTGCTCTTGTAACAAATTGCTTCTTTCTGTTCCCCGGTCCTGTTTAAAGACAAAGGGTGACCAAGCTTTTGCAAATGCAGCACCTAAGCATTGGAATGCACTTCCAGTTGCCGTGAGATCCTCTCCCACGTTGGATACTTTTAAATCTAGACTGAAGACTCATTTATTCTCTTTAGCTTATGGTGTGGCCTGAGATTTTTTGGGGTATGTTATTGTTGATGGTTTATTCTTGCATGCTTGTATTTCTATTTTATGAGTTTTTGTTTATTTGTTGGTATTTTTTATATTGTTATTTGTTTTATATATTGTACAGCACTTTGGCACAATGCTTGTTGTTTTAAATTGTGCTTTATAAATAAATGTGAACTTGAACTTGAACTTGAACTTGAAAAGTCTATAACATGCTTTGGTTAAAATTTCTCATTGGTAGTGTAAATAACACCTTTTTTACCTTGCCAAAATCAGCTCTGCAAAAATCATCCTGTTATGGTCGAGGTTGCTTTAAATGTTAATGCACATTGTGATTTTTCGAATGGAGGGAGCAGGGAGGACAATATTTTCATTTTGAATATGAAATACATCCTTTACTAATAATATGGACTGCTGTTATTTTTTATAGTAATTTTGAGCATTATAAGGATGAGGAACTAACAGTATTTACTATGGTCCTTTATTTTTGTTATTGTTACCGGCCTCCGACCTAGGGGATATCAGGACCGGCAGCAAATGATACACAGGCTTTACGCACTGTGGATCGATGGATAAACTGTGAAAAACACGAGAACACAGAAATGACGTCTTTCCACAGCGGCAGTCAGTTTATTACTGAGCCCGCTGACCAGCAGTATGTTCATCTCTCGCGTCTTTCAAGAGCACCTGATGCACCATCTATTGGCATGGCGGTGTAACGCCAAAATGATAAACTGTGTTACCTTAATTAGAAAAGTTCTCATTTTGTAAAAAAATAAAAAAAACTTGTACATGCCAATACACATATGTGGGGGGGGTGTCACTGTTTTAAGTGAACTCATAAATGACATAAATGGCATTTTTTTCAACCCATTACACTCTCCCCTGCTTTTAGAGATGTCTCCGTACATCTAGAACCAACTAGTTAGGTAACTACAGTTGTCACAGAAAGTGAACTATTAGGCTGTTGCTCATAGTACGTATGTGTATGTTTTAGAATGTCAAGTGTCTTCTATTCTTTCATGACTTTGTCTCTTTGTTTTTTTTTAGAATGCCCATAATGCTGGCACTGAGCAGTGATGTATGTCAGGTAGTACAGGGTAAGTCTGGACTGGGTACAGTACACAGGGATGCATTGCGTTGACTCCTGGTCTCCAAGCCTGGTATGTAGGTTGGCCCATCTGATTGTACGTGAACACCTCCTTTGGCTTCACTGCACGGGTAGACCTGCGCAGGCTGATGTCTTCCTCATTCACTGGCTGTGCAAGATGCTGTGCTCCCAGGTCAGTATCCTCATTACTTCTCCTTACTAAGCATTCATCCAAATGTTCCTGCGGTTCCACAGATGGCAACGGGTCAGCCGGTGCTTGTGCTGGCTCTGGTGTGACAAACTGGGGGTGCTGCTCATATGTCTCACGGTTACCTTGCTTTACTCTGTGGCGTACTGGGTGAAACTCTGGGGCCGCTACTCGAAGATGATTGTGTGGCTCACCCTGGGACTGTTTGAGAATGACTTTCTTTCTTTCATATATTGGTACTGGTCTGGGATTACATGCATATTCTTCCTCGTCCACAGAATCACTGGCTTCGTTCTCCAAGACATCAGATCTTTGAGTCTGGCTGTTCACGTGGTGTCGTTTCTGTCTTTGTTGTTTTTGTGTCAGATTGTCTTGACCATCATGTTCAAGTGGTAGATCATTCACGGGCAAAAGGAGATTACGGTGCAGTACACGGAGGGTGCGGTCACCAGTTTCTGCTTGTATTCGATATACAGGACCATCTCCCATCCTCTCAACAACACGATGTACTTTGTTCTCCCAGTAAGGGCGGAGTTTACCAGGCCCGCCTCTCTCGGACAGGTTGCGGACAAGCACGCGATCACCTGGCTGAAGCACAATTCCTCTGACACCACGATCATAGTATTTTTTTCCTTTCGCAGAGCAATTCCTACTATTTTCAGAGGCGATCTTATATGCCTCGTGCATCCGAGAAGCCCACTTCTGCACGTATTCCTGATGGGTCCCAGTCTGTGGCTCAGGTTCGAGGTTAAAGAGCAAATCAATGGGTAAACGTGGGGCCCTTCCAAAGAGAAGAAAAAATGGTGAATAGCCCGTGGCCTCGTGCCTTGAACAGTTATATGCATGGACTATGTGTGGTAAGTGGTCTTTCCACTCAGATTTCTTTTCCTCTGACAACGTTCGGAGCATTTGAAGCAGTGTTCGATTCAAACGCTCAACAGGGTTCCCCTGTGGGTGATAGGGGGTTGTTCGAGAATGAGCAATGCCAGCCAGTTGCTGAAGTCGTTGGAACAAGTTATTCTCGAACTCCCGGCCCTGATCATGATGAAGCTTTTGTGGATACCCAAAGCGTGGTATAAAGTCATAGAAAATCTTTTCAGCGGCTGTTTTGCCCGATTTGTTCCGTGTTGGGTAGGCCTGGGCAAAGCGAGTGAAGTGATCGATGAGAACTAAGATATACTCGTAGCCTCCCTTACTTGGTTCAAGGTGGAGATAGTCAACGGACAGAAGCTCAAATGGGACACTAGTTGTGATTGAGCCCATTGGTGCCTTTTCAGGAACAGTGGGTCGCTTTTGCTTGATACATGGGCATTGACGGATGACATAATCTTCTATGTCACGCTGCATGAAAGGCCAATAAAACCTTTGCCTTGCTAGGTGGATGACTTTGTCAGCCCCGACATGCCCCATGTCATCATGAAGGTGTTTGAGCACAAGAGACTTCAGAGAGTTAGGTAGAACCAGTTGTCTGTGTTGTCCTGTCTGTCTGTATAAGATTCCCTTATCAAGTCTAAGTTTATTCCATTCGTGTATCAGTCGTCGTGTGGTTGATCCCATGTGTCTCTTATCTTTGTCACTGGGGTTCCATTCTCTCTCTTTCAATGTAATTACCTCACAGATGGCAGCATCTTCTGTTTGGGCAGATCGAATGTCTTCTGAAGGAAACATGGGTGTGCTGGCAGAAAGATCATCATCACGGTAACCCAGCTGAAGGGCCGCAACCCATGGTACTTCTTTTTCTTCCTTGGCTTTATCTCCCTGCCATATGGCAGAAATAACATCTGGAGGTAGAGCCTCAGAGTATTCTCTGATGTGGTCCTGAAGCTTCACTGGAAACCGTGATAGGGTGTCGGCATCGGTGTTGGTTTTGCCTGGCCTGTATTTTATGGTGAAGTGAAAGTCAGCCAATTCACCCACCCAACGATGCCCAACTGCACTCAACTTGGCAGTACTCAGGATATAGGTTAGGGGGTTGTTATCTGTGAATACTGTGAACGTGGGGGCATAGTAAAGGTAATCACGAAATTTATCGCATATGGCCCATTTTAAGGCGAGGAACTCAAGCTTGTTGGAATGGAGATGATAATTCTTCTCAGCAGGTGAGAGTGACCTCGAGCCATAGGCGATTACACGCAGTTTACACCCCTGTTCCTGATAGAGTACAGCCCCCAGACCCTCATTAGATGCGTCGGTATGAAGGACAAAGGGTAAATCAAAGTCTGGGTAGGCCAAGATAGGAGAGGAAGTCAACATGTCGACAAGGCGGGAAACCACAGCGCTGTGTTCCGAGGTCCACTGAACTGGTGTTTTGGACGGCAACTGACCCTTTTTTACACCCAGTTTGGTTGACCTTGTTTTAAAAGGCTTCTCCCCATCCTCGCCAGAACTCTCTTGAAGCTTGAAAAGGGGACGGGCTATTCTGGAAAAATCTTGAATGAATGATCGATAGTAGCCCAAAAAGCCCAACAGAGCTCTAACCTCTCCGACATTCTTTGGTTCCCGCTCCTTCCATTGCAAGACTGCTTCCAGGTCTTTGGGATCGACTTGAATGCCCTCACTTGTAACTAAACGCCCCACATACCTCACCTGACGTTTAAATAATTCACACTTCTTTGGCCGTAATTTCACACCATGTTCCCGTAAGCGGCAAAAAACTCTTTTCAAGTCTTTGACGTGGTCCTGAAAAGTTTTGGAAAAACAGAGAACATCGTCTAAGTATGGAAAACAGCATTCATCCCTCAGACCATTCAACACACCTTCCATACACCTTTGGAAAGCTGCCGGCGCATTGGTCAGGCCAAAGGGAAGACGGATCCACTCATACAATCCCCAAGGCGTGCTAAAGGCCGTCAGATGACGTGAGTTCTCTTCGACAAAGCCCTGGTGATATGCACTGCCTTGGTCTAATATGGAAAACCACGAGTAACCTCCCAAATTATCCAATAGATCCTGAATGCGTGGAAGGGGATGGCGGTCTGGGATTGTTTTACTATTTAGTCCACGAAAGTCCACACAAAGACGTAGGCTCATATCTTTTTTTCTCACGCAGACTACAGGGGAGGAGTAAGGTGATATGGACTTCTGAATCCACCCATGATCAAGCAGCTTTTGAACATATTCTTTTACTTCTCGATACAAGGGCTTTGGGACCGCATTGTAGGACTTTTGGACTGGTGTATCATCTTTTAAGCAGATTTTGAGTTGTAGGTCAGGAATGCAACCAATGTCTGTGTCATCCCTAGCAAATACATCAGACTGGTCAAAAAGCATCTCTCTGGCTATTTTCTGTTCGTCCTCAGTCAAATGTGATAAGTCAACTGGAGGGTGCCATTTATCTTTATTTGGATGCACAGAAGGGTTCCTATTTTTCTCGACGTTTCGCAGATCATCAGTCCTTAACTGAACTAAGCATGATTGGGGAGTATCTTGGCGCCTGGACTCAGAAATGGCAATGGAATGTTGGATTGGCTTAAGATCGACAACATCTTCGAGCGTGCCAAGAACTGTCCTCTGTGGCAGGTAGATAGCATGTTTAGTGGAGTTCTGGATTGGAACTTTGACACATTTCGACAATCCACCAGGAACATCCACTAATGCTGCAAACAGCTCTAACCCATCAATGCAGTCATTCTCCACAATAGGCTGAAACAGCATTGTCCCGCCACCTGACCACCCCCGAATCCGACACTTAACTTCCTGAATCTGTCCAGCGGGTATGGTTACACCTTTCTTACCAGTGCGGACATTGTACTGTGGTGTCTCAGCCTGAGTTACTTGCTGGAGAGCCACCACTAATGCTTCTACAGTAGATGCACTGACACCTAAAGCTTCTTCCAGGATAGTAGAAGCATCAACTTTTACGTTCTGATTGGAATTTTCTTTTATTACCTCGGCTATGACATTGCTACCTAAAACAGGACAGCTACAGTTTCGACTGACTAAAAGTGGGACTCTGATAGACATGTGTCCATGATTCTGGCTACAGATTCGGAGGTCGACTTCAGCCCAACCTTCAAGAGGTACCTCAGTGCCATTAACTGCAGTTATTTCCAGGGACTGACTAGCAAAGAGAGATTCAAGGGGCTGTATTTTGACAGTAGGTAATTCTCTCTCCATCCACGCCTTTCCCACCATTGTCACCTGAGCACCGGAATCCAGTAACATTTGAAGAGGTGCACCATTAATCGAAGTCGAAACCATACACCGCTTGCCAATAAGTTGAGCTACTCGCCGATTTGGGTCCACCTGATATTGTGGTTTTGATTGTGGATGTCTTGGGATTTTGGCTTTTATTTGGGGCTTAGAACTGGTTGAGGTCACAGGCTGCCCCTCTCCAGCGACCTCTTCCCGTTTCCCGACAGCTTACGCTGAAGACAGCCAATAGCCCTATGACCAGCTTGTCCACAAATAAAACAGTGGATACAGTTCATATTGCCGTTCTGGACACAGTCGTGACATTTGCCTTTTGTCTCAGTTGCTTGTTGGGGACGAGTAGTGGGTGTGCTGCTGTCTATCAATTTCATAGTCTCCGTGGATGTTGTCAGATGGGCTAGATGCTTAGTTAATGAGGACACTTGGGCTGTCAGTTCTTTGATAGCATCACGATTAGCCTGTAATTCAGAGTCAACTTTTGTTTGTCTATTCCGGTCAGTTAGCTCACCTGAGTCATGTTGAACTGAACTCACAGTCACTGGTCTTGTTTTAGCTACTGTGCTCATTCGCTTTAAACGTCCCTCTTCCTCAGAGGTAGACTTAGTCACCTGTTCAAGTAGGAAGTCATCACTAACCTGCATATCTGAAAGGAAGGGTTTAAGATCATGTCGCACATAGCTGTTTTTCTCATTCAAGCCCTGATAGACAGTGTGAAGGAAAGTGCCCTGAACCAATTTCTTGTCGTAACTGAAATCTACACCTGGTTGCTGGGACTCAAAAAGAACTCGCTGCTTTAATCCCATAACTCTGTACAGAAACTGTTGTGGACTTTCTCTGTCTTGCTGCCTAGCATTACTCAGTTCTTGAAAAAGCTCAGTTACATTTTTGTCCCTGATATGTGAGCGAAGAAATCTTTTTAACCCTTCTACAGTAAGGTCTTCTTTGTTGCTCAGCATCTCCCTGAAAGTACCTGGTTTAGTTATTTTGAGGACAGTTCTGATTATTTCTGACTCACTAAAACCTTCTTGCAACCCCTCATCCATTTGTTTGCTCAAACTGTTGTAAGAGATATCAGAACCTGCATCAGAGATTTGACCACCATGTAGCTTAAATTCTCTGCGGGGTAACAAAGCTGAAACATCAGACAATCTTACAACATGATCAGAAATGTTGGATGATGAGTTCATCCTACCCAGTGGAGAAGCACCGATGTGGCGGGGCATACCAGCTGTTGATGAGGTTTCTCTGCCCTGAAACGACCGCATGCGAGTGTCTCTGTCTATATGTAAGGGTTGTGTGCGAGTGTCTCTGTCCATATGTAAAGGTTGTGTGCGAGTGTCTCTGTCCATATGAGATGGTGGTGTATGAACCTCTTCATCATCATCGACCGTGTGACCATGATGGTGTGTTGGTGCATCACCAATCAAAACAGGTGCAGCATTTCCAGGTTCAGTGGCTCTGGTGTCTGGAGCTGATAGCACATCATTGAGCAGGTCAAAAAGGAGAAGAAGTTGAGTCATGCCCTCATCTTCAAGAGCTTTTAGTTTCTCACTTCTGATATAGTCGACAATTAGGTCATACAGTTCAGGTTCACTTAGATCTGCAATATGGTAGGTTTCACTGACATCACCTATAGAACTTGCAACAGTCTGCAGCTGACTAAGACTCAAATCTGAAAGTTTCTTTTGGATCTTGAAAACCAGCACCCGGCGTTGGCTTAAGGTAGTCATCTTGATGCATCACCTGTGACAGTTGTCCTCTGGATGACGCTTGACACAGCAATCTTCCCTGAAACACTGGTCACAGACTCCCACCGTTGCAATGACAGTCTCCCCAGGCGAGATGTGCTGGATCCCGGACGAGCCCCCAATTGTTACCGGCCTCCGACCTAGGGGATATCAGGACCGGCAGCAAATGATACACAGGCTTTACGCACTGTGGATCGATGGATAAACTGTGAAAAACACGAGAACACAGAAATGACGTCTTTCCACAGCGGCAGTCAGTTTATTACTGAGCCCGCTGACCAGCAGTATGTTCATCTCTCGCGTCTTTCAAGAGCACCTGATGCGCCATCTATTGGCATGGCGGTGTAACGCCAAAATGATAAACTGTGTTACCTTAATTAGAAAAGTTCTCATTTTGTAAAAAAATAAAAAAAACTTGTACATGCCAATACACATATGTGGGGGGGGTGTCACTGTTTTAAGTGAACTCATAAATGACATAAATGGCATTTTTTTCAACCCATTACATTATCTCTAATCACATTGACTTTTAAGGATTTTTTTTTTTCTTTTTTTCAGTAGAAATACGGCACATTGCACGGCTCCCAATGCTGAATACACTGAACAACAGACATCCGCATCAATTCTGATGCATAAAGTAGGCCTATTTGTGGTTGTGCTTCCTGTTTGTTGTAAAAGTATTGCGAGAAGCCACATCTGTAATAGCACCTTACAGAAATATTTAACAATTTACACCACATTGGTATCAAATCATGTTTAGCTCTTTATGCTATTTTAAATTATTTTCTACTACATTTGCAAATATGTTGCAAAAAATATACTTTGTTCATGAGGTTTTTAAACTGGGGAAAAATGCCGTCAGGGTTTCTATGCTTTCTACAATTTCTAACACAAGTTTAACAATAAAAAGAATGGGACAAATGCATGGTTCTTCACTCAACCAAACAAACAAACAAACAAACAACACCAACAACAACAACAAAAAAATGTTGTTTTCATGCTCACATAGAGCTGTTCGTCTTTTTCACTTTTCGTTATAATTTATAGTGGGCATTATTTACTGATCTTCACTTGTATGTCAATATATGTCTAATAAATAAATGTAGCTAATTTCAGCTCAGTGGACATCTGTCACTGTCAGTTTAACCACAGTATAGAGCATTAGCCGCAGTTATTTTAGCAAGCTTCCATTGTGCAAGTATGTGCACTTTTACCTAAACACAAAACCACACAAAGGCTAATGGAAACATTTGTGATTGGTGACCAGTGATTAACTAAGAGATGTGAAGTGAAAGTTTCAAGGTGTGTTTCAAATGTGTTTGTAAGTGGTCTGAAAGACTTGTGGGTTTCTTGTTTTGACATGTCTAATGTTGAATGTAACCCATTACAATAAAACAAAGAACCTTCTATAGTTTAACTTCGATTCAAAAGACTGACAGGCATAAATTGACTGGTTGAATTTGAAATGTGAAGCACAAAATGTCTCAAATAAAGATGCTTATCTGAATGTCTGAATCAAAGATATAGTTAAACACATAGTTAAACATCTCTATCAGATAAAGTTATTTTAAACATTTTCATTTTTATGAACTAGTTAGGTATCTGATCACAAAGCCAGATCAGAGCAAAAAAGTCTAAGTTACCTGGTGATTGATTAAAAATGCTCTCACAACTTAACAACCTAAAAAGTTTACTGCCAACCATTTATGAGGCAGACCATTTTAGGTAAAACTTTCCATTGATGTGAACCAATCAGATGAGAGTCAGCATCTGCATTAAGACCCTCACTAGTGTCATTGTCATTTTCACACTCACGATCACTCACTGAAATGGAGGGGCCAAGACTTGCTCTCATCGTGCTCATGTGTAAGTAAAAATATACTTCAGCTAAACGGAAAATGTCACTACTGTGAATATTTTGCATTAATAGTGCAATTGGAAGTGCTTCATAAACTTATTTTGTGCTTTTACAGTTATACTGTTTTTCAGAAAATAATCTATGGAGAAGAAGTGGAGATGAAAGTCAGACCAGGAGACAACATCACTCTCTACTGTGATCGCTCTCTAACTCTTGGTTCCAAGATTGTATGGATAAGAAACTGCTCTCATGAAAATCAACCCTCTCTCATAATGGATTTTACAAAAATGTACCTGGAGATATTTCAGCGATTCAACTTTGTCCACAACCTGCACAGTGAATCTCATGATCTACATATTACTAACATCAGTGTGTCTGATCTGGGACTGTACTACTGTGCAAAAGTAGAGAATAATATAACAAAAGATGCAAAAGGGATAATCGCCTCATCAGAAGTGTACTATTATGGAAGCCAAACAACTCGTCTCTCTCTGAAAGGTAAGAAAAGATTTCTTATAGTTATTGTATCATCACTTGTGTAATTCTGAAGAACTTCACCTTTCTCAGTGAAGAAAAAAAAAAACAGACTAAAAATAATATATTTTGTTTATGTTTAGTTGAGAAAGTATCTTCCTGTTCTGGACCCCTGAACACCACCTCCACAACACCCCCTGTATCAGACTGTCTACTCTGCTGGACGCTGCTGTTCAGTGTGAGTCAAGTGTATGTTCTCCTCTCCTCACTCCTGTCCTCCATCTGTGTTTACTGCTTCTGTCGGGCTCAAGCCACAGGTATCTCATTTGCTGTTCATTTCCTTGGAACCTTTTCCAATATAAGATCAAATGTTTTTGGTCAGTCTTTGGTCAGAAATCAAAGCTGCAAACAAATGATAAATGTGTAAAATACATGTTTTTAAAGGTAGTTATTAAAAAATAAAAACAGCTGTTATTTTTGTGATATACTTAATTATAAATCCTCAATAAATTTATTTATTTTTTGCTCATTTGCAGATGTCAGTGTTCTGTCAGAAAATATTCTGCAGAAAGCTGTATTACAACTGTCAGAAAATAAGGTACAGTTCTGTTGCTGGGACGGTACCCTAAGGTACAAAGTGAAATGGTAAAAATATGTACTTTTGAAGTAAGGTATCAATATGTACTTTCAAAGTACTACAATGTACATTTAAGGTACTAATATTCAATTCAATTCAAATTTATTTGTATAGCGCTTTTCACGATACATATCGTTGCAAAGCAGCTTTACACCAAATTGACATTTTTACAATATATGTAGTAGTAGCTTGATGTACATATGGTAGAGATGTGTGGTAAAGATCAATTAATGACGTAATCAAACAGACAAAGAACACTATAAATTAGTAGCAGAATTCGGTAGTGCTGTATGTTTTCAGGGTTGGCATCATCTGAAGTCCTCTGTGGGGTTGGCATCATCTCTTCTTAAGTGTTCTGGATCCACACTGGAGCTTGTGAATTCCTAGTTACCATGGGATGTCAATCCCATGGCAAAAACAGAGAACAAATAGGAACATAATTAGCGTAGCTGCTGTTCAAACTAAGAAAAGGAAGGTTTGTTAAACCAGAGCTAAAAGATTAAAATGAACATTTGATCAGATATAGCTGCAGAAAAAGTTTATGAGATGCATTATTTGAATGCTTGGCTAAAAAGATGTGTCTTTAATCTAGATTTAAACCGAGAGAGTGTGTCTGAACCCCGAACGTTATCAGGAAGGCTGTTCCAGAGTTTGGGTGCCAAATGTGAAAAAGCTCTACCTCCTTTAGTGGACTTTGCTATCCTAGGTACTACCAACAGTCTAGAGTTTTGTGACCTTAGGGAGCGTGATGGATTGTAGCGTGGTAGAAGACTAGTTAGGTACGCAGGAGCTAAACCGTTAAGTGCCTTATAGGTAAGAAGTGCTATTTTGTAGCTGATGCGGAATCTAATAGGCAGCCAGTGCAGAGACTTTAAAATTGGGGTAATATGATCATATTTTCTTGACCTGGTAAGGACTCTAGCAGCTGCATTTTGGACTATCTGTAGCTTGTTTATTGAAGATGCAGGACAACCACCTAATAGTGCATTACAATAGTCCAGTCTAGAGGTCATGAATGCGTGAACTAGCTTTTCTGCATCAGAAACAGGTAACATGTTTCGCAGCTTGGCAATGTTTCTAAGATGGAAGAATGCTGTTTTTGTAACATGAGAAATATGATTTTCAAAAGACAAGTTGCTGTCTAATATAACACCCAGGCTTTTGACTGTAGTGGAAGTAACAGTACATCCGTCTAGTTGTAAATTGTAAGTCAAAAGATTCTGTGTATTGTTTTTAGGTCCAATAAGTAATATCTCTGTCTTATCTGAATTTAATAGCAGAAAATTGTTGGTCATCCAATCTTTTACATTTTTAACGCACTCTGTTAACTTTGATAATTCAGAAGTTTCATCTGGTCTTGTTGAGATATATAGTTGAGTATCATCAGCATAACAATGGAAATTAATCCCGTGTTTTCTAATAATATTACCAAGGGGCAGCATGTATATTGAAAATAGTAGAGGACCTAGAACAGATCCTTGTGGCACTCCATACTTCACTGGTGATAACTGAGATGACTCCCCATTTAAATAAACAAAGTGGTAGCGATCAGACAGGTAGGATCTAAACCATTTTAAAGCCTGCCCTTGGATACCTGCATAATTTTGTAGTCGATCTATTAGTATGTCATGATCTATAGTGTCAAACGCAGCACTAAGATCAAGTAAAACTAGCAGTGAGATGCAGCCTTGGTCTGACGCAAGAAGCAAGTCATTAGTGATTTTAACAAGTGCAGTTTCTGTGCTGTGATGGGGCCTGAAGCCTGACTGAAATTCTTCATAGATATCATTTTTTTGCAAGAATGAGCACAGTTGAGCACATATAACTTTCTCTAAAATTTTAGACATAAATGGAAGATTAGAAATGGGTCTATAATTTGCCAGTTCACTAGGGTCTAGCTGTGGTTTCTTAATAAGAGGCTTAATAACCGCCAGCTTGAATGGTTTAGGGACGTGACCTAAAGATAACGATGAGTTGATAATATTGAGAAGCGGTTCTTCTGCCACAGGTAACAATTCTTTTAGTAATTTAGTGGGTACGGGATCTAATAGGCATGTTGTTGGTTTAGACACAGTGATGAGTTTATTTAACTCTTCCTGTCCTATAGCGGTAAAGTACTGCAGTTTTTCTTTGGGTGCGACGAAAGAAGTTGACATATTAGATGCAGTATAATCTACATTGGCTATTGTATTTCTGATGTTATCTATTTTATCAGTGAAGAAATTCATAAAGTCATTGCTATTAAACTGTAAAGGAATATTTAGCTCAGGTGGTGTCTGGTTATTTGTTAATCTAGCCACTGTGCTAAATAAAAACCTTGGATTGTTTTGGTTATTTTCTATGAGTTCGCGGAAATGCTCAGCCCTAGCAGCTTTTAAAGCCTGTCTGTATCTGGACATACAGTTTTTCCATGCAATTCTAAAAACTTCCAAGTTAGTTTTTCTCCATTTGCGCTCAAGATTGCGAGTTTCTTTTTTGAGGGATTGGTTATTACTATTGTACCATGGTGCAATACGTTTTTCTCTAACTTTTTTCAATTTGATGGGGGCAACAGCTTCTAACGTATCGGAGAAGATGGTGCCCATATTGCTAGTCATTTTGTCTAGATCCTGTGTATTAAGGGGTACACAGAGCAGTTGAGATAAATCAGGCAGGTTATTTGTGAATCTATCTTTGGTGGCTGGAACAATAGTTCTGCCAAGACGATAACGCGGAGCCCTACAGTTAATATCAGTGATACGCAGCATGCACGATACAAGGAAATGGTCAGAAACATCATCACTTTGAGGTACGATATCTATATCAGTAAGATCAATTCCATGCGATATAATTAAATCTAGCGTATGATTAAAACGATGAGTGGGCCCAGTGACATTTTGCTTAACTCCAAAAGAGTTTATTAGGTCAGTAAACGCAAGTCCTAACGCATCATTTGTATTATCAACGTGAATGTTAAAATCTCCGACAATTAGCACTTTATCAAAATTAACCAATAGTTCCGAAAGGAATTCTGCAAATTCTTTTAGGAAATCTGTATATGGCCCTGGCGGTCTATACACAGTAGCTAAAACAAGAGATAGGAGAGATTTCTTTTGCATATCTGGCAGAGAAACATTAAGCAAAAGTATTTCAAATGAATTAAACCTGTATCCTGCTTTCTGAGTAACATTGAAAATATCACTATATATTGTTGCAACACCACCACCACGACCACTCTGACGGGGCTCATGCTTATAGTAGTAGTTTGGTGGAGTAGACTCATTTAGACTAATATAATCATTAGGTTTTAGCCAGGTTTCAGTTAAGCAGAGTACATCAAAACTATTATCTGTGATCATTTCATTCACAATAACTGCTTTGGGTGCAAGTGATCTAATGTTTAGGAGCCCAAGCTTTAAAAATGGTTTCTGTTCGTGTATTTTGCTTTTTTCTGGTTTAATTACGATCAGATTTTTTCTAGATCCTACATTAAATTTACGTTTTGACCTCACTATTCGAGGAACAGACACAGTCTTTATAGATTGGACAGTGCAACTACTATCATTTAAGCGTTCAGAACAAAAGCCATCGTAGCAATCATATAAGAATGTACTCACTAGTCAAATGGAGCGTAGCGTCCTGGAGATGTTGTCCGACAGCAGCTCCGCTCCGACTCTGCTGGGGTGCAGGCCATCAGCACGGAAAAGCCTAGGACGCTCCCAGAAAAGATTCCAATTATTAACAAAGAGCAGTTTCTGTTCTTTACACCATGTCAATAACCATTCATTTAGAGCAAGAAGTCTACTGAACCTTTCGTGCCCACGTCGATACGTGGGAAGTGGTCCTGACACGATGATCCTCGTCGCGGGCGACGTGCTGCGAACCGTCTCGATCAGGCTGCTGAAGTCCCTCTTCAGAACCTCCGTCTGCCGCAGCCTGGTGTCGTTCACCCCCGCGTGCAGGACGATTGCGCCGACGCTCTCGCCGTCCTTCAGGATCGCGGGTATCTGCGCAGAAACATCGAGAACGCGAGCACCAGGAAAACAGTGGGTGTGGACTTTACCTTTAGCTAAAGTAGCACGTAAGTACCGGACAATGGAGTCTCCGACGATCACAGCGTCGCGTTCCGTCTCGCGGAGGGGAGCGAAGCGGTTCCGGGTGGAGATCTCGAAGACCGGAGGCGGCGGAGGGGGCGAGGTCCTCGGCCGGGGCCTGGCTCGCGTCTTCCGCTGCTGCTGCACCCAGGGTCCGTGGTGTCCCGGCGCCGGAGTGAAGGACATCTGGGAAGATCGCGTCCAGGGTGCACGGGACCTGGGCAGAGAAGCACACGGAGTAGAGGTGGTCAGAGTGTTAGTATCACGCTGTATACTCACCCGGGAGGATTCCAGAGCGGCCCTCCGCTCTCTCAGCTCCGTCTGCCGCACCAACAGCTCCTGGATCTGCTTCTCCACGGCCTCCAGCTCGAGCTGCAACGAGTGCAGCTCGAACGTGTCCTCACCTGCACTCAAAGGTGGACACAAATTCGCCATTAAAGCAAGTAACAGTGAGTAAACAATGGAAATGTGTGTAAGCAGTGTGTAAACAATGCAAGCAGGATTAGCGGCAACCACGTTGGTGCTGCTAACGGGCTATAAGCTAGCGACTCCGGAAATCAAAACAAAACTAGTGATAACAAAGCAATCCGGATGTTTTAGTTGTAGAATACAATAGGGGGTATATTCACACGTTATAAGAAACAAGAATGATTGTGTATAAAATTGATTTTGAATTGAAAAACAGACAATAAGAAATTAACTCGACGGAGCTCAAACTCTAAGCGTGCAACCGCAACAAAACGAAAAAATGTACTGTACAAAAATATGTACTGTTTAGGGGTAGGTAAGGTACAAAGATGTACCTTTTCACTTTTAGACCTTAGGGTACTGCCCCTGCGACAGAACTGTACCTTTTTTTTTTTTGAGAGGGCATAGTATTTATGTGTTAAGATGGTACTGACATTTTGCTGTATTGTAGAGCACCTGTGCACTGAAGTTTCTGTGTTCAGAACGGCATTATTTCATCACTTTACTGGCATATTCTCATATTTTTAGGTTCTGCAGAGATACTCACAGAAGATGTTATTAAGGTATCTATATTTACAATTGTTTTCAGGAAATTTTTCAGCTTTGCCAAAGACAATAGTTTAGCTTGTATTATGTGCGTCTCCGATTCATTTCAGGGGGATCTAAAGGAGAAACATCAGTGTGAGATGAGTAAGACTGGAAAAATCTACTACCACACTGAAGTATCTTACAGACTATTGTCATCTGCACATCCCTATGCAAAGATGTGATTCTACCTGCTCAATGTATACAATTCACTGCAAACTTACTACTTACTATTGCTTACTCTTTTTCTACTTAGCAATGGCAGATGCAAATTCTGAACTCACTTTTTTCTCAAGCATGCTTTAACTACATATAGCACACATTCAACTATTTTTATATGCAATTACACATTTACATATATAATTATCTGTAATATACAACATATTCACAATAAAGATATCTTTGAAAAATATGTATTGCTCTCCAGTTTTGGTAGTAAATGTTAATTGCACATTTACTGCTTGTAAATATTATTTTGTGATAAAATAACAGTAAAAAAAAAAAAGAAAAAAAGATGCAGACATCTTCCAATGTGAGACAAAAAAAAGTGAGTGACAGCAACTTAATGCAGATCTCAATTTGTTTTTGCAGTCCTGAATCATAAATACTTTGTTTGTCATAGAAGGGATCTAAAAACAGACCTAATCAAACATAGCCATTAACATGGGTAAAATGGACATCTTTGGTGCAACAAAATGTATCTCAGCAGGATGTTAAAATGGTTTCTTGCTTCTGTTTGTCAGCCACTCGCTTTCTTTTTCTGTCTTATTGTGGCCAGCTATAACAACCAACCACAAATGTTTTCACAGAATTTATGCAATTTATATTTCTGTGCAGTATTAAATTATAGTTAAATTAACTGTTTTGTGGGGGATTTAAATAACAATTATTATTTACAAATAAATAAATTAAAAAAAAAAAAAAAAAAAAATATATATATATATATATATATATATATATATATATATATATATATATATAATTTATCCATCCTTTTTCCTGGCAACTTGTAGGCCCATTAGGATACTAAAGCCTATCCTAGCATCTCGGGCCATAAGCAGCAAAATACCCTGAGCGCATCACAGGCCTATTATTATCATCACTGTCATTAATTGTCATTAAAATTATTATTGATAGCTATATTTTTAACAAGTAAGGTAAGCTTTCCTCTTAAAGCTGAGAGATGGTAAGAAATACAGGAAACCACAACCTTGCGACTACCTATCTGTATTACTATGTGTAGTGTGTAGGCTATAGTGCCTGCATAGACGCACAAATAGAATAGATCGACTGGTGTTTTTGACACCTCTTCAGGACCCAGAACATAACACATCTTAAGCAAGTGTATTCTTGTCCAAACATTTGTACAAGTAACTTGCTTATGTATTTATTACTAATTTTGAAACTAAACTGAAATAAATAATGATGCCCCACACTTCTGTATTGTGATGATCAACATCATCACACAGAGCAAGATGTTTGTCCATTTGATTTTCATAAAGAAAAGGGGGCGGGGAAAATAGAGTGTATCAAAGTCCTTTAGCAGAAATACCTCCAACACGGTCAGCCAATCAAACAAGAGTTGACATCCGCACTAAAGAGCCTCACATTTATCACATCTGCAGATCCCTATATCAAGATGTGATTCTACCTCCTCATTTCACATAAATGGGCTTGTAGCTGCTTACAGCTTTCATATATTGTACTCGGCTATGATCTGAGTGGATATGGGACGTGCATTAAGCTGGGCCTGTATCTCTGAGTTATGAAAGTGTCTGTGAAAATGAATAAATCTCAAAAGAGTAGGAAACTCAATGGCTCCATCTAGTGGCTAATAGTCCAAACTAGTCTGGTCTAACAGAGAATGACGTCAAAATCACTCAACCATAAACCATTTCATCAGGATCAATTCTTGATCAGAACACAGAAATGCAAAAATGCCTTTTGTGTAACTGAAATGTAACTGACTGATAGGTGCTGTTCGGTGTGTGTATGGTGTGTGTTCTCCTCTTTCCTCTCCTCCTCTATCTGTGTGTATTGCTTCTGTCAGAGGAAAACTACAGGTAGTCATTCACTCCTGAACTCAGTTCTATCATCTGCCACAGCCACAATGTGCCAGATGTTATTACGGCTTTAGATTTGCTTTCAAATTATAATCATCATACAGTATCACATAACTGTAAACTGCCACAAGCAGAGTTATGAAAACTGTATATAATGCCTTTCAGCCAGTCAGCTGATCATTGTGAAATCAATTTTAAATATCACTTTATTGGTTCTAAATTACTAATACGATTTTGTTCAAAAATAAAATAAATAAATAAATAAATCAATCAATAAATAAAATAATAATTAATATAAATGTATTTGATATTTTTAGCATTTAGGGTCAGCAGTGTATTTTTTTTTTCTTGGTGGTGCTGATGCTGTTGAGGCATGTTGTACAATATGTGAAAATGAAGGTGAGAGAACAAACCACAAATGTTTTCACTTGAGCATGAAACAGATTGAACGTCATGAAAGTGTTTGTGCTTAACATGGTGAGGCTGCATACTGGACCTGTGCATGAATGTAAGTGTGAAAACTGTGGTTAGAGAAAAACTGAAAGAAGCATATTGGAAAAAGTCAACTGCAAGGTGCTAATAGAAATGTAAACCAGGAAATTCTTCAGATACTAAAACATTTAAACACAGGCCACAGATATATGTTGCTTAAAAATTATATGAAGTTTAAATCAGCAATTACCCAGCTTTAGCCAAAAAGTCTTCTATTCACTAAAATAAAATAACAGTTGTATTTATAATGGTTGCTAACAATCATGCTGAAACCATTTCCATTTGTCATGTAGTTATAGGCATTTTCAGGTTTGTCACCCTTACAGCGCCACCTAACATAGCTTCCTCAAGCGTATGCTATATTTATGCTAAGCTTATGCTAAGTAAGTGACTTAATGCCGTTTAAATCATTTGAAATAATGCCACACCCAGAACAGTTCATTTTCTTGCTGTCTTTTTTTATCTCAGATTTTTTGTTCATGTCATGTCATGTTTTTTTTTTATTTTTATTTTTATTTTTTTTTATTGTTTACTCTAAAACCCTAGAGAGAGTATTTCTTTAGGCAAAATTGTTCATTAAACTTAAAAAAAAGACTGAAATGTTTAGAGTGCTGAGAAAGTGTTGCAAAATGTAACAAATGTAATTGCCATCTTTATACATTTTTCTATATGCACTTTCAGTGACAAGGACATCTAATGGATTTTCTCATTTACAGGATTATTGTTTAAGAAAAAATGTATATGAGACATTCTCCACATAATGAGAAAATGACATTTTCTTGTCATATCACACACTAAATTCACTAATTATGGAAATAGTGAATTTAATTAGATTTTTCATTTTCATTAAATGTGTGGAGAACCAGTATAAATTCAGCACATTGGACAGCTCCCAGTGCTGAACAGACTGAACGAACACATATGCTGAATATTTTCTGAAGTATATGAGGCTGTCCCTCCATAATATTGATAAAGTATTAATAGAAGCCGCATCTTTTATCTTGTATCTGACAACAATAAATCACACACTGCCATGTATTCAGCCTCTGGAGGTCACAAGAATTACTGTCATTTTTGTTACTTTGGAATGTAATGCTTATTTTTTTTATATTAGTAAAAAAAAATAACATATTGTGTGCGGGCAACAAATGCAACCTCTGGGGGGTGCAGCCTTTGAAACTCCAGAATTTTTTCAAGGAATATTTGTCCCAGAAAAAAAAAAAAAAAAAAAAACCTGAAAATGTACTCACACTCAGGCCATCTAATATGTAGATGAGTTTGTTTCTTCAACGATAAGCCTTTCTAAACCTGTTGTCCAACAAAAGAGTTATAAAAACAAAAGTTATAAAAAAAAAAAAAACATTATACCTTGTTTTTAATTCACATTTATCCAGTGTTTGAAATAACTTCCTTATGTGATCTGATGTGGATTCTCATCACAGAATGAGGCAGACAATAAATTCTGTGCTCATATTCTATGTATGTCGATTAAAATTGGCTTATAAAAATACACGATGACTTGAAGAACACAGATAAACCATATGTTAATGCAGACGAGTGTTTATTGTCCTTACAATTCATCATTCAAAACGTTTAACGTTATATTTTGGTTTTAATCAGTTACAGCAACAGCGATGCTTTTATCCATATTAGAGAAGCTGGAACGGAACGTCATCAGCGCTACTTCTTTGACGCATATGTGGATTTTACGCACAAGGGCGCCCTCTGGCGTCCAATATGAATGAAACCTATTCTATTTTGCGTAAAATTTGAAAAAATAATACCTCTCTCAAAAGAAAAAAATAAGCAGACATATACCACACCACGCCTTTTCCAGAGTGCATAATCTTGGGCTTATCTTCATTTTGATGCTAATCATACCTATTATCAAACAAATGCGAGTTACATTTTATTATAAAATGACGTAGCCTATCTGCATATCTGTCTGATCATGAAAAGGTTTAAGATTTTCCTAATCACAAAGCCAAATCAGAGCAAAAAATTCTAAAAGGTAACAGGTGATTGGTTCATGTCGCTCACGCTCTTTGTATATGTTCACACAATAGCCCAGTTTACCGCCAATCCCTCATGACGTAGGCCGTTTTAGGCTTGAAATTTCCATTGGTGTCAACCAATCAGATAAGAGCTGACGTCTGCATTAAGACCCTCATCATTTTGTGTCAGTTATTCACAACACTCACTGAGATGGAGAGGCCAGGACTTGCTCTCATCGCACTCACGAGTAAGAAAAAGATATACTTCTTCAACTGTTTTTGGGAGTTTTTTGAGCAAAAATGTCACTGCTGTCAGTATTTTGATATAATTATACAACTTGAAGTGCTTCATAAAGTTATTTTGTATTTTGTTATTTTATGTTTTTGTTGTTTTTTCTTTACAGTGTTACTGTTCCATCAGAAAAGAATCTATGGAGAAGAAGTGGAGATGAAAGTCAGACCAGGAGACAACATCACTCTCTACTGTGATCGCTCTCTAACTCTTGGTCCCAGCAAGTCCCAGAAATATTTCAGCGATTCAACTTTATCAATAGCCCCTACAATAATTCTTACGATCTACATATTACTAACATCAGTGTCTCTGATCTCAGACTTTACTACTGTGCAGAACTAGAGAATAATATAAAGAAAGATGAAAAAGGCATCATCTCCTCATCAGAAGCCATTATTATTTCATTGCTTGTGTAATTCTGGAGAACTTTACATTTTCAGTCAAGAAGCAGGATAAACTAATTTTATTTTTCACTGATTTTTTTTCTATCATTCATTGATACATTTGTATTCATTTTATCTTGAGCGAAGTGACCCCTGAACACCACCTCCACACCACCTCCTGTATCAGACTGTCTGCTCTGCTGGACGCTGCTGTTCAGTGTGTGTCCGACATGTTTTCTTCTCTCCTCTGTCTGTGTGTTCTGCCTCTGTTGTAGGAAGGTAATCATTCACAGATTAATCCTCTTCTTTTTTATTTGCCACACTGTTACTGTAATATACAGATAAACAGATTTGTCACAAAAATATATATATATAATTTTTTTGTTTTTTAAATACTGCATCAATTGCAGTGTTCTAATTTAAATATTCCATTTTAGATTCTGCAACTGATCGAAAACACAAGCTAAAAGGTAGAAGTGTTATTGAGGTATGACCAATGAAAACACAAGTTTAAGATTTCAATTACTGGTTCTTTTTTATGTTGCTAAAACCCTAAGCTTACACGAAATAACAATAAACAGTTCTATTTTATATAAACTTACATTATCAAAGATTAATAAAAACAGTACAAACATATTGCTCATTGTAAGTGAATGTATTAATGCATTGTTAATGTTAAATGTAAAAAAAAAGTTGCATTAAATGTTATATATACTGTAAATACATATATAATGAAATCAAAGCATTAATTTTTATTACAGCAGAAAGCTCATAGTGAGGTATGTTATGCATCTGTAGACATGATGACCAGAAGACAAAAATGGCACAGGTAAACACGAGTGCAGAGTTCGGGTTTCACTACTTATGCTTCTGTCAGAACAGAAACTGAATAGATTAGAAAGTTAGGGGAGCCATTATCATTGAAATGTCATGTTAATGGAACGTTTGTTGGTTAAAATGTGTGTCTGTGATTAAATCATAGAAGAAAAATATAATGCAAGAATTATTATTTTTCTTTATAAGCAGTAAAGTATTTACAAATAAAACATTTTCCTTTAGTAAAAGTATTTTAGTATGTTTCCATACAGTATTTGTGGATGCAGAGCGATGACCTGAGTAACAGGATGTGGAAGTGGGTTTCCTGTGTTAAGCAGCGTTTAGTTTAGGGTGTGTATAGTTCTCTTCAACTGGATGACCCCAATAATTATCTGACTCAATTTTTTCAGTAAGCCTCATCAAATTTGTCCTAAATCACACTCCATGATAGATGAGAAATAAATATTCTGGGTGTTTGACTAAAAGTAGGTGACAAGCAGACAGACAACATGAGAATGTCCAGTATGTTGAAAAATTAAAACCCAAGTACTATTGTGAAAATGTTAGTGCTGTGTGTCAAATTGTACCAGAAATTAGAAAACTTACATTCATACCCATTTTATATTAAAATGAAATTTAGAAATACATTATCTGAAGTTTCTCTTTTTTGAAGCTTTACACTCCTGTCTTTGTTTTCTTTCAAAGAAAGGTCATGTCTTTTTCTCAGCTATAAAGATAGCAATCTTAACCACAGATGTTTCCATCCAGTTTTGCTGATTGTGTGCATATGAGATAAGAGAAATAGAAAGGACAGAGTTTGGTTTGTGTCTGTAAATGCTTATGTGGTGAGTTTGTGGTGAATTCGGTTTGTATGCTTGCAATGTCTGCAAAGGCTTGATTTGCAGCTGCAGACTTTCTCTACACCCTCTGATGGACGAGTAAGTATCAACTACAGTATCTCTAAGAGTGAAGCACAGACTGGTAGTCTAATGGGTAAAGATCTGGCATGGACTTCATACATTCCAATCACAAGACGAGAAAAAAATATTGACACTTTTATACCCTGATTTAAGTCACTGAACTCCAGGTTACTCAAGAAGATTGTGTAACTCAATGAATGGGTTAAATGTGTCTGCATCTGCTGAAATAACAAAAAATGGCTTTGACATATAACCCAAACTTTTGGTACATTTAGGGTAACATGGCCTAAGATGTCCCCTGGGGCAAGATGACCAATCAGTGACACATATGACACTATGACAATGACATTTTTAAGACACATTGCTGTTACAAGATAGCAGACACGTCAACTTGTTTGGAGCAATCGAATGCGAGATCTACGTATACATATCTATGGTCATCACTAGTTGCAGATGCACAGTCAGCTTGCTCTTGCGTAATTGTGGATTAGCTTTTACTGTTTTATAGGGTGGACGGGCCGATCCCCCTCAAATGAGTTACTGTGCACTCCCTTTCCATCCCCTTTCCAGAAATTCAGCACATTGGACAGCTCTCAGTGCTAAACTCACTGAACAAAAGACGTCTGTGTCATTTCTGGTACATAAAGTAGGCTTGTTTGTGGTTGTGCTTCCTGTTTGTTGAGGAAGTATTAAGAGAAGCCATATTAGCACCTTGCAGAGATATGTAACAATTTACACCACATAGGTATGTTCATTCATATCATGTTCAGCTTTTAATATTATTTTTAATCATTTTCAAATATTTGCAACCATTTATCTTGCAAAAACATCTCTGGATTTATTTATTTATTGGTTTGTTTGTTTTTAATAAAGTAAAGTACATTTTATATAGGCTATATTTTGTTCATGAGGTTTTCTAAATTGGGAAAAAATGCCGTCAGGGTTTTAAAGCTTTCTATAATTTCATGTCTAGCACAGGTTTGACTGTAAGAAGAATAGGACATATGCATGGTTTGCACTTTTACCCAAACACAAAACCACACAAAGGCTAATGGAAACATTTGCGCTTGGTGTCCAATGATCAACTAAGAGATGTGAAGTGGGAGTTTCATGACGTGTTGCAAATGTGAAGTGTTTGTAAGTGGTCTGGATGAAAGACTTGTGGGTTTCCTGTTTTGACATGTTTAGATGTTGAATTGAAGCCATTACAGTTATACAAAGAGCCTTATGAATTTTATAGGTGAACTTTGATTCAAAAACTTTAACCCTCATAACAGGCATGAACTGACTGGTTGAATTTGAAATGTAAATTGCAAAATGTCTCAAACAAGGAAGATTATGTTGGAATCAAAGATAGAGTTAAACATATCAATGAGATAAACTAAAAATATCTTTAAGATTTTATGAACCTATCAGGTGCCTGATCACAAAACCAAACCAGAACCAAAAAAGTCTAAAAGGTAACTGGTGATTTGTTAAAAAACACTTTCACATTGTACTTCCAAATAACAACTCAATTTACTGCCAACCCCTCATGACGCAGGCCGTTTTAGGTAAAATTTTCCATTGACGTGAACCAATCAGATGAGAGCTGACGTTTGCGTTACGACCCTCTCCATTGTCAGTTATTCACAATCACTCACTGAGATGGAAAGGCCAGGACTTGCTCTCATCGTGCTTATATGTAAGAAAACATAGTAGTACAGTTTGATGTGCTTCATAAAGCTATCTTGTGCTTTTACAGATGTCTTACTGTTTCATCAGAAAATAATCTATGGAGAAGAAGTGGAGATGAAAGTCAGACCAGGAGACAACATCACTCTCCACTGTGATCGCTCTCTAACTCCTGGTTCCAACATTATATGGATAAGAAACTGCTCTCATAAAAATCAACCCTCTCTCATAATGGATTTTAGAAAAGTGGACCTGGAGATATTTCAACGATTCAGCTTTGTCCACAACCTGCACAGTGAATCTCATGATCTACATATTACTAACATCAGTGTCTATGATCTGGGACTGTACTACTGTGCAAAAATAGAGAATAATATAACAAAAGATGCAAAAGGGATAATCGCCTTATCAGAAGTGTACTATTATGGAAGCCAAACAACTCGTCTCTCTCTGAAAGGTAAGAAAAGATTTCTTATAGTTATTGTATCATCACTTGTGTAATTCTGAAGAACTTCACCTTTCTCAGTGAAGAAAAAAGAAACAAACAAACAGAATACAAATAATACATTTTATTTATGTTTAGTTGAGAATGTATCTTCCTGTTCTGGACCCCTGAACACCACCTCCACAACACCTCCTGTATCAGACTGTCTACTCTGCTGGATGCTGCTGTTCAGTGTGTGTCCAGTGTGTGTTCTTCTCTCCTCACTCCTGTCCTCCTGTGTTTACTGCTTCTGTCAGGCTCAAACCACAGGTATCTCATTTGCTATTCATTTCCTTGGAACCTTTTCCAATATAAGATCAAATGTTTTTGGTCAGTCTTTGGTCAGAAATCAAAGCTGCAAACAAATGATAAATGTGTAAAATACATGTTTTTAAAGCTATTTATTAAAAAATAAATACAACTGTTATTTTTGTGATATACTTAATAATAAATCCTCAATAAATTTATTTATTTTTTGCTCATTTGCAGATGTCAGTGTTCTGTCAGAAAATATTCTGCCCAGTCTTACTTTAGTAAAAATGTTGACTTTCGTGTAAATTGGAATTAAAGTTGTTACACTTCATTAATTTAATGATTGTTATTGTGAAGTTGCCCTAATGCACTCTCAGAAAAAAGGTACAAAAGCTGTCACTGGTGCGGTACCTTTTCAAAAAGTGCTAAAATGTGCCATTTCAGTACTAATATGTGCTTTAAGGTACTAATAAGGACTTTTTAGTGTTTAATAATGTAATAATAACATTTTTCAAAGTACATATTGTCCTAGTGACAGTGTTTGTTCAATTTTTTTATTTTTATTTATTTCATATATTTAATGTAGTTTTTATAATGACAATAAATATGATGAAGAAAGCTGTATTACAACTGTCAGAAAATAAGGTACAGTTCTGTTGCTGGGACGGTACCCTGAGGTACAAAGTGAAACGGTAAAAATATGTACTTTTGAAGTACTAATATGTACTTTTAAGGTATCAAGATGTACTTTCAAAGTACTACAATGTACCTTTAAGGTACTAATATGTACTGTTTAGGGGTAGGTAAGGTACAAAGATGTACCTTTTCACTTTTGTACCTTAGGGTACTGCCCCTGCAACAGAACTGTACCTTTTTTTCTGTGAGGGCATAGTATTTATGTGTTTATATGGTACTGACATTTTGTTTTTAAGAGCACATGTGCACTAAAGTTTCTGTGTTCAGAACGGCATTATTTCATCACTTTACTGGCATATTCTCATATTTTAGGTTCTGCAGAGACATTCACAGAAGATGTTATTAAGGTATCTATATTTACACCTGTTTTCAGGAAATTTTTAAGCTTCCCCAAAGACAATAGTTTAGCTTGTATCATGTGCATCTCCGATTCATTTCAGGGGGATCTAAAGGAGAAACATCAGTGTGAGATGAGTAAGACTGGAAAGATCTGCTTCCACACTGAAGTCTCTTACAGACTATTGACATCTGCACATCCTTATGCAAAGATGTGATTCTACCTGCTCAATGTATACAATTCACTGCAAACTTACTGCTTACTATTGCTCACTCTTTTTCTACTTAGCAAAGGCAGATGTAAATTCTGAACTGACTTTTTTCTCAAGCATGCTTTAACTACATATAGCACACACGTTCAACTATTTTTATATACAATTACACATTTACATATATAATTATCTGTAATATACAACATATTCACAATAAAAATATCTTTGAAAAATATATATTGTTCTCCAGTTTTGGTAAGAAATGTTATTTGCACATTTACTGCTTGCAAATATTATTTTGTAATAAAATAACAATAATTATACAATTTAAAAAAAAAACAAAAAAAAAAAACATGCAGACGTCTTCCAATATGAGACAAAAAAAGTGAGTGACAGCAACTTAATGCAGATCTCAATTTGTTTTTGCAGTCCTGAATCATAAATACTTTGTTTGTCATAGAAGGGATCTAAAAACAGACCTAATCAAACATAGCCATTAACATGGGTAAAATGGACATCTTTGGTGCAACAAAATATAACTCAGCAGGATGTTAAAACGGTTTCCGGCTTCTGTTTGTCAGCCACTCACTTTCTTTTTCTGTCTTATTGTGGTCAGCTATAACAACCAACCACAAATGTTTCCACCCTAAAACAGACATGCATCAGAATATTTTTCTGTATTTAAACAGCTTTATTGCAGTGCAAACATACAATACAACAAAATCAATAAAAATGTAAGTGAAAAGGTGTTGTTGTCATAATGACAGTGTTTATTTTATAAAGTATCATTTTTATTTACAATTCAATTGGATTAATATTTTTTACATTGACAAATTTCACAGAATTTATGCAATTTATATTTCTGTGCAGTATTAACATCACAATACAGAAGTGTGGGGCATCATTATTTATTTCAGTAAAGTTTAAAAATTAGTAATATATACATAAGCAAGTTACTTGCACAAATGTTTGGACAAGAATACACCTGCTTAAGATGTGTTATGTTCTGGGTCCTGAAGAGGTGTCAAAACCACCAGTCATTCTGTGCAAAAGGCGATAGTGACTGAGCGCTGCCGCATTGACTTTGATTATGAAAGACGCACATAACGTAGCGGCCGCTCCGCGCTGACGTGAGTATACGGAGCTGATAGTCTGTATCGGGGGCAGTTAGCGACCGGACTCTCAGCATAACGAGCACCAGAGACATTGATTATCACTTATAAGCCTCAGCTCGACTGTATTTTGTGACGTGTGCGTCCTATACATGTGAGTTACGATCGCTTTATCCTGCTGTTTGGTTTATAGTCGTTTGTTAATGTGACGCAGTTTCCAAACGAGCTATGCTCGTGATAATGTTGAGCGTATGTGCTGCGTCTGATGTGTCTATGAGTGCAGTTTGAGTGATAATGTTTATACCGTTATTCTTGATTCTGTAGACGTCAACAAATCTGATGTTATATTCAGTGTTTACTATTGTATTTCAGTTTGAGGGGAGCAGCCTATAAGATTTGTCAATGATGTTAGTTTATTATGTTAAGTTCTGATGATGGGTCCCGTGTTCTCTATTGCAGATAAACCACACGTATCCACAAACCCTGTACGCATATGCCCTGCATATCTACAATCATACAGTCCACTTCTGTACACGGATAATCGTCCAGTCTATCGTGATTGACCAACTGCGGTAACGATTGTATATCTGACAGCCTGCAAGGTTGATTCCTGTTGGGAAATATACATGACTCGCCCATGATTCAGCCTCACCTTCTCAATGTGCTCGGCTGCTGGCATTTAGAGACTGAATAGAGCTAAGGACGTTCATTTCATCTGAGTGATACCAAGAGCTCTCATTGACTTCAGTACCCAAACCTCTCTCACCGTAACTCAGCTCATCCTCGCATATCCTACCATCTAGATAACATTTCAAGTTTATGTAAAGGCTGTCTCCTCTCACTATCGTTGATCATCTCGTCTTATGATCAATAAAGTTGGTTGAATTTAGCTTCTGACTTCTGAGTGTTCTGACCGACACCCCTGCTCGCTACGATAACTTACTAGCCCTAAACATTCAGGTAGCCCTTTGCTACACATTCTATTCTATTTGTGCATCTATGCAGGCACTATAGCCTACACACTACACATAGTCATACAGATAGGTAGTCACAAGGTTGTGGTTTCATGTATTTCTTACCAGCTCTCAGCTTTAAGAGGAAAACTTACCTTACTTGTTAGAAACATAACTATGAATAATCATTTTAATGACAATTAATGATGGCGATGATAATAATAGGCCTGTGATGCATTCACGGTATTTCGCTGCTTATGGCCCAAGATGCTAGGATAGGCTTTAGTATCCTAATGAGCCTACAAAAGGATGGATAAATTATATATACAGTCATGTGAAAAAGTTAGGACACCCTTTTGAATTCCATGGTTTTCCATATCAGGACATCATTAAAAATAACTGGTCCTTGGCTGGTCTTAAAATTTTGAAAATAAAAACTCAGATGAACAACAAAACATGACAAATTGCACTGTGTCATTATTTACTGAACAAAAATAAAGCCAAAATGGAAAAGCCATGTGTGACAAAGTTAGGACACCCTTACTGTTTACATTGGAATTAAGAGGGTAAATAACAGTCAGGCACTGCTAATCAAATACTTTTGATTAACTGATCATCAGTAAGTCTGAGCTCCTCTATAAAAGCATAAGCTTTGGCAGTTCGCTGGTCTGGAGACTTCAGGTGTGTGTTAACACAATGCCAAGTAGGTAAGACATCAGCAATCGTCTTAGAGAAGCAATTGTTGCTGCCATCCATTTGAGAAGAGTAATAGGGCCATTTCCAAACAATTTGAAGTTTATTCACAAGTGGAAGACATTTAAAACAGACACCTCTCCTTCCAAGAGTGGACATCCCAGAAAATTCACCCCAAGATCAGACCGTGCAAAGCTCAGAGATATGGCAGACAACCCAAGAACTACACCTCAGACTCTATAGGCCTCAGTTAACATGTTAAATGATAAAGTTCATGACAATACCATTAGAAAAATATGGGACAAAAATGACTTGTTTGGAAGGCTTGGCAGAAGAAAGCCTCTTCTATCTAAAAAAAAAAACATTGCAGCACAGTTTAGGTCTGCAAAGTTGCATCTGAACAAAACACAAGTCTTCTAGAATAATGTCCTTTGAACAGACGAGACCGAAGTGGAGATGTTTGGGCATAAATCACAGCGCCAAGTTTGGTAAAAACCTAAAGAGCATATCAGCACAAACACCTCATACCAAAAGACAATCATGCTGGAGGAGGGCTGATAATTTTGGGCTTGTTTTGTAGCCACAGGACCTGGGCACCTCACAGTCATTGAGTTGGCCATGAACTCCTCTGGATATCAAAGTATTCTAGAGTCAAATATGAGGGCATCTGTCCAACATCTAAAGTTGGGCCAAAATTGGATCATGCAACAGGACAATGATTCCAAGCACACCAGCAAATCTAAAACAGAATGGCTGAAAAGAAAAGAATCAAGGTGTTGCAATAGCCCAGTCCAAGCCCAGAGCTCATCCTGACTCAAATGCTGTGGTGAGAGCTGTGCATAAGCAAATGCCCACAAACCTCAATAAACTGGAGCAACGTTGAAAAGAAGAGTGGGCCAAATTCCTCCAGAATGATGTGAGAGACTGATGAAGTCACACAGAAAATGAATGCTTCAAGTTATTGCTGCTAAAAGTGGATCTACAGGCAGTTGACTCATAGGGTGTCCTAACTTTGTCACACATGGTCTTTCCCTCTTGGCTGTATTTTTCTTAAATAAATAATGACACTGTACAATATGTCATGTGATGATGTTTATTTGAGGATTTATTTTCCAAAGACCTGCTAAGGACCAGATAATTTTTTATTATGTCCTGATACAGAAAACCATGAAATTCAATAGGGTGTCCTAACTTTTTCACATGACTGTATATATATATATATATATATATATATATATATATATATATATATATATATAATTTTTTTAAAATAATAATTGTTATTTAAATCCTGCGCAAAATAGTTCATTTAACTATAATATTTTCATCATCATCACGCAGAGCAAGATTTTTGTCCATTTGATTTTCATAAAGAAAAGGGGGGAAAAATAGAGTGTATCAAAGTCCTTTAGCAGAAATACCTCCAACACAGTCAGCCAATCAAACAAGAGTTGACATCCGCACTAAAGAGCCTCACATTTATCACATCTGCAGATCCCTGTCAAGATGTCATTCTACCTCCTCATTTCACATAAATGGGCTTGTAGCTGCTTACAGCTTCATTTATGTCTGCTGTCCGCTCAGTAATATGTTTATTGTATGTTTAAAAATACATTAGGAAGTGCTTTAGGCCGGGCCTGTATCTCTGAGTTATGAGAGTGTCTGTGAAAATGAATAAATCTCAAAAAGTAGGGAACTCAATGGCTCCATCTAGTGGCTAATAGTTCAAACTAGTCTGATCTAGCAGAGAATGACGTCGAAATCACTCAACCATAAACCATTTCATCAGGATCAATTCTTGATCAGAACACAGAAATGCAAAAATGCCTTTTGTGTAACTGAAATGTAACTGACTGATAGGTGCTGTTCGGTGTGTGTCTGGTGTGTGTTCTCCTCTTCCCTCTCCTCTCCTCTATCTGTGTGTACTGCTTCTGTCAGAGGAAAACTACAGGCCACGATGTGCCAGATATTATTACAGCTTTGGATTTGCTTTCAAATTATAATCATCATACAGTATCACATAACTGTAAACTGTCACAAGCAGAGTTATGAAAACTGTATATAATGCCTTTCAGCCAGTCAGCTGATCATTGTGAAATAAATTTTAAATCTCACTTTATTGGTTCTGAATTACTAATACGATTTTGTTAAAAAAACGATTACTATGTTAATTAAAAAAAAATAAAAATAATAATAATACAATAATTAATATAAATGTATTTGATATTTTTAGCATTTAGGGTCAGCAGTGTGTTTTTTGTCTTGGTGGTGCTGACGCTGTTGAGGCATGTTGTACAATATGTGAATACGAAGGTGAGAGAACAAACCACAGATGTTTCCACTTGAGCATGCAATGGATTGAACGTCATAAAAGTGTTTGTGCTTAACATGGTGAGGCTGCATACTGGACCTGTGCATGAATGTAAGTGTGAAAACTGTGGTTAGAGAAAAACTGAAAGAAGCATATTGGAAAAAGTCAACTGCAAGGTGTTAATAGAAAGGTAAACCAGGAAATTCTTAAGATACTAAAACATTTAAACACAGGCCACAGATATATGTTGCTTAAAAATGATATGAACCATGGATAGCCCTCAATTCTAATTTGCTTTATTACTACAACTGCAATGATTTTAGATCACAATTAAACCTCTTAATATAATCAGTTTTTTTTTAATTAATTATTTTTTTTTTTTAAGTTTAAATCAGCAATAACCCAGCTTTAGCCAAAAGGTCTTCTATTCACTGAAATAAAATAACAGTTGTATTTATAATGGTTGCTAACAATCATGCTAAACCATTTTCACTTGTCATGTAGTTATAGGCATTTTCAGGTTTGTCACCGTTACAGCGCCACCTAACATAGCTTCCTCAAGCGTATGCTATATTTAGACTTTGTGACAACTGACTTAATGCCTTTTAAATCATTTGAAATAATGCCACACCCAGAACAGTTCATTTTCTTGCTGTCTTTTTTTTTTTTTTATCTCAGATTTTTTGTTCATGTCATGTTTTTTTTTTTTTTTTTTTTTATTGTTTACTTTAAAACTCTAGAGAGAGAGAGAAAAAAAAGATTGACCCAAGTATTTCTTCAGGCAAAATTGTTCATTAAACTTAAAAAAGACTGAAAATGTTTACAGTGCTGAGAAAGTGTTGCAAAATGTAACAAATGTAATTGCCATCTTTATACATTTTTCTATATGCACTTTCAGTGACAAGGACATCTAATGGATTTTCTCATTTACAGGATTATTGTTTAAGAGAAAATGTATATTAGACATTCTCCACATAATGAGAAAATGACATTTTCTTGTCATATCACACACTAAATTCACTAATTATGGAAATAGTGAATTTAATTAGATTTTTCAGGTTCATTAAATGTGTGGAGAACCAGTATAAATTCAGCACATTGGACAGCTCCCAGTGCTGAACGGACTGAACGAACACATCTGTTGAATATTTTCTGAAGTATGTGAGGTTGTCCCTCCATAATACTGAGAAAGTATTAATAGAAGCCGCATCTTGTATCTTGTATTTGACAACAATAAATCACACACTGCCATGTATTCGGCCTCTGGAGCTCACAAGAATTACTGTCATTTTTGTTACTTTGGAATGTAATGCTTATTTTTTTGATATTAGTAAAAAAAAAAAAAACATATTGTGTGCGGGCAACAAATGCAACCCCCGGGGGGTGCAGCCTTTGAAACTCCAGAATTTCTTCAAGGAATATTTGTCTACGAAAAAAAAAAAAAAAAAAAGTTGAAAATGTACTCACACTCAGGCCATCTAATATGTAGATGAGTTTGTTTCTTCATCAGAACAGATTTGGAGAAATTTAGCATTACATCACCAACTCACCAATAGATCCTATGCAGTGAATGGGTGCCGTCATATCCACTGGTGAGCAAGTGATGTGATGCTAAATTTCCCCAAGTCTTTTGTGATAAAGAAACAACCTCATCTTATAGCCTGAGGGTGAGCATATTTTCAGTAAATGTTAATTTTTTGGGGTGAACTATTATAATACTACAATTATGTTTGGTTGTTGTTGAAAATGCTGAAAATGCCAAATATTAAACTTGTCATTAATATCTGGCCTGTTTGATCAGAAGTTCTTTAGGTTGACTAATAAAATGTATCAAATGGAAGTGTTTATTTAATAAAATGTGAAGCATTAAAAAAAGCATGGTACACTTTGGACCCTTTCCTAGACTTTTAATTAAAATGTTGTCAGTTCTTAACAAAACATAACATTGTGTTTATACAAGGGAATAATAATTGTATGCTCAATTGCATCCTTACTTTATTAGACAGCTATTCCAAGAACACAAAGAAAACTTCTCCAGCTTAAATTAATGTGAACTAGATGTCTTAATGACAATACATGCACTGCAACACACAAAAGCAAACACACAAAAGCAAAGGCTAATGGAAACATACTTGCTTGGTGATCAGTAATCTACAAGAGATGTGAAGTGAAAGTTTGATGACATTTAAAGGTAACAAATGTGAGGAGGTAGTAAGTGGTCTAAATGAGGCCTGTGGGTTTCCTGTTTTGACATGTTTAGATGTTGTTGCATAATAGTTTCTTATTCTGATCCACTACAATAAAACAAAGAACCACATCAATTTTACACTAGTTTTACAGTTCAGAGTTCATGAATTTACTCATTGCATGTGAAATGTAGAGCACATAATCTTGGGCTTATCTTCATTTTGATGCTAATCATACCTATTATCAAACAAATGCGAGTTACATTTTAGTTTTTTGAGCAAAAATGTCACTGCTGTCAGTATTTTGATATAATTATACAACTTGAAGTGCTTCATAAAGTTATTTTGTATTTTGTTATTTTATGTTTTTGTTGTTTTTTCTTTACAGTGTTACTGTTCCATCAGAAAAGAATCTATGGAGAAGAAGTGGAGATGAAAGTCAGACCAGGAGACAACATCACTCTCTACTGTGATCGCTCTCTAACTCTTGGTCCCAGCAAGTCCCAGAAATATTTCAGCGATTCAACTTTATCAATAGCCCCTACAATAATTCTTACGATCTACATATTACTAACATCAGTGTCTCTGATCTCAGACTTTACTACTGTGCAGAACTAGAGAATAATATAAAGAAAGATGAAAAAGGCATCATCTCCTCATCAGAAGTATACTATTATGGAAACTGAACAACTCGTCTCGCTCTGGAAGGTAAGAAAAACTTATGTTAGCCATTATTATTTCATTGCTTGTGTAATTCTGGAGAACTTTAAGTTTTCAGTCAAGAAGCAGGATAAACTAATTTTATTTTTCACTGATTATTTTTCTATCATTCATTGATACATTTGTATTCATTTTATCTTGAGCAAAGTGACTTCCTGTTCTGGACCCCTGAACACCACCTCCTGTATCAGACTGTCTGCTCTGCTGGACGCTGCTGTTCAGTGTGTGTCCGACATGTTTTCTTCTCTCCTCTGTCTGTGTGTTCTGCCTCTGTTGTAGGAAGGTAATTGTTCACAGATTAATCCTCTTCTTTTTTATTTGCCACACTGTTACTGTAATACAGATAAACAGATTTGTCACAAAAATATATATATATATATATATATATTTTGTTTTTTAAATACTGCATCAATTGCAGTGTTCTAATTTAAATATTCCATTTTATATTCCATTCTATTCTGCAACTGATCAAAAACACAAGCTGAAAGGTAGAAGTGTTATTGAGGTATGACCAATCAAACCACACAAGTTTAAGATTTCAATTACTGGTTCTTTTTATGTTGCTAAAACCCTAAGCTTACATGAAATAACAATAAACAGTTCTATTTTATATAAACTTACATTATCAAAGATTAATAAAAACAGTACAAACATATTGCTCATTGTAAGTGAATGTATTAATGCATTGTTAAATACATATATAAATACATATATAATGAAATCAAAGCATTAATTTTTATTACAGGAGAAAGCTCATAGTGAGGTGTGTTATGCATTTGTAGACATGATGACCAGAAGACAAAAATGGCACAGGGAAACACGAGTGCAGAGTTCGGGTTTCACTACTTATGCTTCTGTCAGAACAGAAACTGAATAGATTAGAAAGTTAGTGGAGCCATTATCTTTGAAATGTCATGTTAATGGCACGTTTGTTGGTTAAAATGTGTGTCTGTGATTAAATCATAGAAGAAAAATATAATGCAAGAATTATTATTTTTCTTTATAAGCAGTTAAGTATTTACAAATAAAACATTTTCCTTCAGTAAAAGTGTTTTAGTATGTTTCTATACAGTATTTGTGGACGCAGAGTGATAGCAGAACCTGATTTTACCAAGTACGACATCTTTGTTCACCCTGGAACAACATTGTGATTAACCAATCAGATTCGAAAAAACAGTTTATAGTTTTTGTAAAGTTTAGACTTACAATCAGTGTTTAGTGCTAGCATATCAGTGTCATTCATCATTTCTTCTGATTTTAGGGATTACTCATGGGTAAAGTTAGGTTTGGGTGTAGGGATGTGGTCAAGTTTAAATTTTTGGATTAAAATGTTGTTCCAGGGTCAACAAAATATGTTGACACAGGAA
Source organism: Cirrhinus mrigala (assembly GCA_036247105.1). Lineage (NCBI taxonomy): Eukaryota > Metazoa > Chordata > Actinopteri > Cypriniformes > Cyprinidae > Cirrhinus > Cirrhinus mrigala. Next base: position 46,231,679 of record CM070007.1, on the reverse strand, counting down.
CACATCTAACTCAGCAAAATCAGGACGTGCCAGAGTGATGACCTGAGTAACAGGATGTGGAAGTGGGTTTCCTGTGTTAAGCAGCATTTAGTTTAGGGTGTGTATAGTTCTCTTCAACTGCATGACCCCAATAATTATCTGACTCATTTTTTTCAATAAGCCTCATCAAATTTGTCCTAAATCACACTCCATGATAGATGAGAAATAAACATTCTGGGTGTTTGACTAAAAGTAGGTGACAAGCAGACAGACAACATAAGTATGTCCAGTATGAAAAGAAAAATTAAAACCCAAGTACTATTATGAAAATGTTAGTGCTGTATGTCAAATTGTACCAGAAATTAGAAAACTTACATTCGTACCCATTTTGTATTAAAATGAAATTTAGAAATACATTATTTGAAGTTTTTCTTCTTTGAAGCTTTACACTTCTGTCTTTGTTTTCTTTCAAAGAAAGGTCATGTCTTATTCTCAGTTACAAAGATAGCAATCTTAACCACAAATGTTTCCATCCAGTTTTGCTGATTGTGTGCATATGAGATAAGAGAAATAGAAAGGGCAGAGTCTGGTTTGTGTCTGTAAATGCTTATGTGGTGAGTTTGTGGTGAATTCGGTTTGTCTGCAAAAGCTTGATTTGCAGCTGCAGACTTTCTATACACCCTCTGATGGACGAGTAAGTATCAACTAAAGTATCTGCAAGAATGAAGCACATTCTGGTAGTTTAGTGGGTAAAGCTCTGGCATGGACTTCATGCATTCCAATCACAAGACGAGAGAAAAATATTGACACTTTTATACCCACATTTCACTAAACTCCAGGTTACTCAAGAACACTGTGTAACTCAATGAATGGATTAAATGTATCTGCATCTGCTGAAATAACAAAGAATGGCTTTGACATAGAACCCAAACTTTTGGTACATTTAGGGTAACATGGCCTAAGATGTCCCCTGGGGCAAGATGACCAATCAGTGACACATATGACACTATGACAATAACAATTTTAAGATACATTGCTGTTACAAGATAGCAGACACGTCAACATGTTTGGAGCAATCGAATGTGAGATCTGCGTATACATATCTATGGTCATCACTAGTTGCAGATGCACAGTTAGCTTGCTCTTGTGTAATTATGGATTAGCTTTTACTGTTCCTATATGGTGGAAGGGGGAAATCCCCCTCAAATGAGTTACTGTGCACCCCCTTTCCATCCCCTTTCCAGAAATTCAGCACATTGGACAGCTCTCAGTGCTAAACTCACTGAACAAAAGATGTCTGTGTCATTTCTGGTACATAAAGTAGGCTTGTTTGTGGTTGTGCTTCCTGTTTGTTGAGGAAGTATTAAGAGAAGCCATATTAGCACCTTGCAAAGATATGTAACAATTTACACCACATAGGTATGTTCATTAATATCATGTTCAGCTTTTAATATTATTTTTAATCATTTTCAAATATTTGCAACCATTTATCTTGCAAAAACATCTCTGGATTTATTTATTTATTGGTTTGTTTGTTTTTAATAAAGTAAAGTACATTTTATATAGGCTATATTTTGTTCATGAGGTTTTCTAACTTGGGAAAAAATGCTGTTAGGGTTTTAAAGCTTTCTATAATTTCATGTCTAGCACAAGTTTGACTGTAAGAAGAATAGGACATATGCATGGTTTGCACTTTTACCCAAACACAAAACCACACAAAGGCTAATGGAAACATTTGCGCTTGGTGTCCAAAGATGAACTAAGAGATGTGAAGTGGGAGTTTCATGACGTGTTGCAAATGTGAAGTGTTTGTAAGTGGTCTGGATGAAAGACTTGTGGGTTTCCTGTTTTGACATGTTTAGATGTTGAAGTGAAGCCATTACAGTTATACAAAGAGCCTTATGAATTTTATAGGTGAACTTTGATTCAAAAACTTTAACCCTCATAACAGGCATGAACTGACTGGTTGAATTTGAAATGTAAATTGCAAAATGTCTCAAACAAGGAAGATTATGTTGGAATCAAAGATAGAGTTAAACATATCAATGAGATAAATGAGATTTTATGAACCTATCAGGTGCCTGATCACAAAACCAAACCAGAACCAAAAAAGTCTAAAAGGTAACTGGTGATTTGTTAAAAAACACTTTCACATTGTACTTCCAAATAACAACTCAATTTACTGCCAACCCCTCATGATGCAGGCCATTTTAGGTAAAATTTTCCATTGACGTGAACCAATCAGATGAGAGCTGACGTTAGCGTTACGACCCTCTCCATTGTCAGTTATTCACAATCACTCACTGAGATGGAAAGGCCAGGACTTGCTCTCATCGTGCTTATATGTAAGAAAACGTACTTCTTCAGCTAAATGAAAATGTGACCATGAATTTAGTACAGTTTGATGTGCTTCATAAAGCTATCTTGTGCTTTTACAGATGTCTTACTGTTTCATCAGAAAATAATCTATGGAGAAGAAGTGGAGATGAAAGTCAGACCAGGAGACAACATCACTCTCCACTGTGATCGCTCTCTAACTCCTGGTTCCAACATTATATGGATAAGAAACTGCTCTCATGAAAATCAACCCTCTCTCATAATGGATTTTAGAAAAGTGGACCTGGAGATATTTCAGCGATTCAGCTTTGTCCACAACCTGCACAGTGAATCTCATGATCTACATATTACTAACATCAGTGTCTATGATCTGGGACTGTACTACTGTGCAAAAATAGAGAATAATATAACAAAAGATGCAAAAGGGATAATCGCCTTATCAGAAGTGTACTATTATGGAAGCCAAACAACTCGTCTCTCTCTGAAAGGTAAGAAAAGATTTCTTATAGTTATTGTATCATCACTTGTGTAATTCTGAAGAACTTCACCTTTCTCAGTGAAGAAAAAAGAAACAAACAAACAGAATAAAAATAATACATTTTATTTATGTTTAGTTGAGAATGTATCTTCCTGTTCTGGACCCCTGAACACCACCTCCACAACACCTCCCGTATCAGACTGTCTGCTCTGCTGGACGCTGCTGTTCAGTGTGTGTCCGGTGTGTGTTCTCCTCTCCTCCATCTGTTTGTTCTGCCTCTGTTGTAAGAAAACTACAGGTAATCATTCACTAATTCACAGTTTTGTGTGTGTGTGTTTACTTTAATATAGAGATCAACAGCTTTGAACCATACTTTGGATGAGCAAGGCCTACACACAAATTTTAATAGTAATGTTAGAAACTGAAATGTAATATATAACCAGAACTGTATGCACTTTAAAGCATTTATGTATGCAAGTGATGTTATAATTAAACAATCCATTGTAGATGCTGCGACAGATCAGAAAGACAAAAGTAGAAATACAGCTGAGGTATGAACAATATGAATATACACATTTATTACAGACACTGGCTTTTTTTTTTTCTAAAAACCGAAACATTAATTTATTAATTTTCATTTCAGTGCACGGATGAAGAGGTGTGTTATGCATCTTTAGATGTGATAACCAAGAGACAAAAACAACGCAAGACAAAGCGAGTGCAGAGTTCTGACTTCAGTACTTACGCTCAGGTCAGAACACAAACTGAATAGACCTAAAACAGAACTGAAGTGGATTCTGAAACTTTCCAAATATGAGAAAAGTTGCAGGTTTTCTTGTCATGAAACATCACATGAAGTAATACTGTGGAGGTCAGTGTAGTACAAGGTTGTTGTTTTTCTCCACCTCTAAAAAAAGTGCATTAGTGCAGTCTTTGTGGACACACAGTGATGATTGAATATCATGATGTGAAAGCAGGTTTCCTGTGTGAAGTGATGTTTAGTTTAAGGTGTGTACATTGACTACAGCATTTATCTGTCCCAATTTTACAATTAGCCCAATTTTCCCCAAAACACACTCCATGCTGAGTAGAATAGTGTGTTTGGATAACAGCGTGTGACAAACAAACAAACAAACAAACAGGCATCTTAATACTATAAAGAAAAAAGACAGATACCTTTAGTTACTCCTCAGTATTAATATCCATTTTTGTTTTTCTTTTTATTACTTTCCTTCATACTGGAGCATGTTAGACCTGCCTGTTTATTAAATGTGCATTTGATTTTGTTCAACAGTTAAAATTAAATTGAATTCAAAGCCAATTTGAATCAGATATTAAAAGCATCAGAGTTTCTCTTCAAAGGGGTTTTATTCAATCACACTGTCTGTGTTTTTCTCAAGAAAGAGTTTTTCTCTTAACCACAAATTTTCCATTTACTTTAGTGCTTGTATGCTTATGAGACAGAAATAGGTAGGGCAGAGGATGATGTGTGTAGATGCTCATGTGGTGAGTTTGTGGTAAATTTGGTTAGTATGCATGCAGTGTTTGCAAACGCCTTTCTTTAGCCTCTGGTGGACGAGGAAGTAACACATTGACTGCATCTCTCAGAATGAAGCACAAAGAGCAGGTTTCAGTTTTAGCAAGTCAACACTTTGGACATTTCCGTATCACTTTGGCAATGTACACCATGTGACAACTCAAATTATGTTCAAATGATGCGCAGGATAATCTTATACCATTTAAAAGTAAGAAAATTTAGGAAAGTAAGAAGAAATTAAGGAAATATGCTTTTTTTGTACATTTATTTTGTCATTGTGTTTAATGGTATAATGTATATTTTCACTTTCATTATCTGTCTGAAAGCGACTCATTTTGGTGGTCAAATCAGCCAGTGTTTAGTTTTACTAGTGACCACAAGGGGGGAGTATGAGTTTGCGCTTGTAAAGTCTGTGAAAATGTCTAAAAAAACATTTATTTGATTTTTTTTTTTTTTACAGTACATTTCTATGTAAAAGTTACAGAGCAAATAAATGCGTCTTATGAACTGATGTGATTCAGTTTGTTCAGTTTGGTCTCCCTAATTGTGTTGGCAAGTCATTAAAGTCATAAAAGAAATATATATTAAAGATAATTGACAAAAGAACATATGATGGAAGAACATATTCATGTATTAATGTGGTTTATGGGGTGAGTAAGTGGGTATACTCCTCAGTCCAACATTAAATCCATTCACACATTGCATAAACAGTAGTCTCACAGAGAAAACTGGATTATAAAGTTCTCTGCAGTATCTACTGCAATGTGTTTTCATTAATTTCCTGCATAAAATTGGGGTTATTAGCATAAATTGAAACTAAAACTAAAATCATATTTAAAAAATAATAAAATAAAATAAAAAATAAATAAAATGAATGTTAACTGAAGTAAAATTAAACTTAAAAATAATTGTGTTATTTTCTCAGTTCAGTTTAGTTTAGCTGAAGTACTTTAGTTGAGGTACTTAACTAAATTAAATAAAAATACTTGAAAACATATATATGTAAAATAAAAAAATACATAAAATGAAAATAAAATTTCAAAAATTCTAAATTCAAAACAATATCTATATATATATATATATATATATATATATATATAATATATATATATATATATATATATATATATACAGAGCCGTATTATAAGTCCTTTGTGTTTATTGAATACTAAATCACTATTGAATGGACCTTGAATGTGTAAGCTCCATGGGAACAGAAACCTCTCGAATTTCATCAAAAACATCTTAATTCATGTTCTTAACATAAACTGAGCATAAAATGAGTGTTTCAGGAGTGGAACAAAATGAGGGTGAGTAATTAATTAATTTTCATGCTCACATAAACCTGTTTAACCCATAAGGACCAGTTAGTCTTGTTAACATTGCACTTTTCTTAATAGTTTGTAGTTGGGCATGATTTATTGAACTTTATTTGTGTTATGTCCAAATAGACTGTCTCATAATTAAATGTAGCTAATTTCAGCTAATGTTGCTAATGTGAACTTTGATTCAAAAACTTTGCATGGCAGGCATGAACTGACATGAACTGATTGAATTTAAAATGTAAAGAACAAAATGTCTTATCTGCATGTCTATATCAAATATATAATTAAACATCTAAATCAGATAAACTGCTCTTATGAAAATCAACCCTCTCTCATTATAGATTTTAGGCCATGGCATTTGAGATATTTAAACGTTTCAGTACTATCCTCAACCCCTACAATAATTCTTATGATCTACATATTACTAACATCAGTGTCTCTGATCTGGGACTGTACTACTATGCAAAACTAGGCAAACAAGATAAATATAGATAAAAAAAAAGGCATCATTACCTCATCTGAAGTGTACTATTATGGAAACTGAACAACTCGCCTCTCTCAGGAAGGTAAGAAAGCATTTCTGTTAGTCATTATTACATCATTGCTTGTGTAATTTTGGAAAACATTACTTGGGAAACAGATTTTTTAAAAGGATTATTATTAACACTCATAGTTCATGTTTAGCATATTCTGAGCAAGTGACTTCCTGTTCTGAACTCTCTGCACCTCCTGACTGTGTGCTCTGCTGGATGCTGCTGTTCATTGTGTGTCCAGTGTGTGTTCTCTTCTCCTCACTCCTGTCCTCCATCTGTGTTTTCTGCTTCTGTCAGGTATCTCATTTGGCGTTAATTTCCTTGAAACCTTTTCCAATATAAAATGATTATTTTTGGTCACTTTGTTAATTTAATGATCGTTATTGTGCCCTAATGCACTCAGAAAAAAAGGTACAAAAGATGTCACTGGTAAGGTATTAATATACACTCTTTGGGGGGTAATTAAGGTCCAAAGTCTTTTTCAGAGTTACTGCCCCAGTGACAGTGTTTGTTCCTTTTTTTTCTTGAGAGTCTTTAAGTATTTTGAGAAAGGATATGAAACTGATTATGAAATATATATGAAAAATGTGTGAAAGGTATTTCACATATTTAATGTTGTTTTTATAATCTGACAATCAAAAATGATGAGGAAAGCTCTATTACAATTATACAATAGTATTTATGTATGTACGTGTGTAGATGTGTTTAGAAGACATTTTGGTAACACTTTACAATACGTGTGCACAAATATGCATTAATTCATGCTTAACTAATGCACAGATAATCACAAGTTAATGTATAATTTATGAAGAACTAAACCATTTATTAATGATTACTACATCAGCAACTAATGAACATTGTGTATGATTCATAGATTAAGTAATCAATAAATTGTCAATAGTTAAATGTGTCATAATGTATTAATTCCCTAATAACTTATTTTATTAACTAATGATGTAAATTCATATGTTAATTACCACAGTGGTCAAAGCTATGTACTTCAGCTTCCAGTTGTCTGCTTTAAATACTCATTAGCTAATCATTTGCAAATGTATCATTATGTTGTGACTTTACTTGTTGTGGCACAGAACTATTAACTAATTGTTATTGTGGTTATGGATGCAGAATTAGTTAGTTAGTCATGTGCCTCAATGAGTTGGAGCCATGCATTTTGTGGGTTGGAGCCATGCATTTCAACTTCCAGTTGTCTGCTTTAATTAATTATTACCTAATGATTTGCAAAGATATCATTATGATATGACTTTACTTGTTGAGGCACATGACTAACTAAGTCTAAATCCATAACCACAATGACATATTACATAACAATTAGTCAATAGTTCTGTGCCTCAACAAGTCATAACATAATGATATATATATATATATATATATATATATATATATATATATATATATATATATATTTATATTTATATTTATATATTATATTTATATATTTACATTATTTATCCATCCTTTTTCCTGACAACTTGTAGGCCCATTAGGATACTAAAGCCTATCCTAGCATCTTGGGCCATAAGCAGCGGAATACCCTGAATGCATCACAGGCCTTTTATTATCATCACCATCATTAATTGTCATTAAAATTATTATTCATAGCTATATTTCTAACACATAAGGTAAGTTTTCCTCTTAAAGCTGAGAGATGGTAAGAAATACAGGAAACCACAACCTTGCGACTACCTATCTGTATTACTATGTGTAGTGTGTAGGCTATCCACCTTACTTTTCCCATAAGAGTGGGTGCAACCATTTGTACAATTTTTGTGTCTAGCTTCCGGTCTCATCCACTTCCAGCTATATTTAGCTGCACAAAAAGCTCGTTTTAGTGCTTGATAATGCAAACTGGTGTGTCTTCCCATATTGTTTTAATGTATTATCTTAATTATGAACACACTGGTTTGTAGTGCAAACTGTTTTTCCGTGTACTGCACTTCGATATTCTTCTCGTTATTTTCCTATGGCGGATTATGAACCGGACGTCTAACACATTACCAGAAAACAGCTTACTTCCGCATTGAAAAATAAGGTGGATACTGCCTGCATAGACGCACAAATAGAATAGAACGACTGGTGGTTTTGACACCTCTTCAGGACCCAGAACATAACACATCTTAAGCAAGTGTATTCTTGTCCAAACATTTGTACAAGTAACTTGCTTATGTATATATTACTAATTTTGAAACTAAACTGAAACAAATAATGATGCCCCACACTTCTGTATTGTAATGATTTTCATCATCATCATCATGCAGAGCAAGATTTTTGTCCATTTGATTTTCATAAAGAAAAGGGGGGAAAATAGAGTGTATCAAAGTCCTTTTTAGCAGAAATACCTCCAACACAGTCAGCCAATCGAACAAGAGTTGACAGATCCCTATGTCAAGATGTCATTCTACCTCCTCATTTCACATAAATGGGCTTGTAGCTGCTTACAACTTTCATATATTGTACTCGGCTATGATCTGAGTTGATATGTCTGCTGTCCGCTCAATAATGTGTTTATTGTATGTTTAAAAATGCATTAGGACGTGCATTAAGCTGGGCCTGCATCTCTGAGTTGTGAGAGTGTCTGTGAAAATAAATAAATCTCAGAAGAGTAGGAAACTCAATGGCTCCATCTAGTGGCTAATAGTCCAAACTAGTCTGGTCTAACAGACAATGACGTTGAAATCACTCAACCGTGAACCATTTCTTTAGGATCAATTCTTGATCAGAGCACAAAAATGCAAAAATGCCTTTTGTGTAACTGAAATGTAACTGACTGATAGGTGCTGTTCGGTGTGTGTACGGTGTGTGTTCTCCTCTTCCCTCTCCTCTCCTTTATCTGTGTGTACTGTTTCTGTCAGAGGAAAACTACAGGTAGTCATTCACTCCTGAACTCAGTTCCATCACCTGCCACAGCCATGATGTGCCAGATGTTATTACGGCTTTAGATTTGCTTTCAAGTTATACTCATCATATAAGTATCACATAACTGTAAACTGCCACAAGCAGAGTTATGAAAACTGTGTATAATGCCTTTCAGCCAGTCAGCTGATCATTGTGAAATCAATTTTAAATCTCACTTTATTTGTTCTGAATTACTAATATGATTTCATTCAATAATGGTTACTATGTTAATTAAAAAATAAAACAATGTAATAATTGATTTAAATGTATTTGATATATATTTTAGCATTTAGGGTCAGCAGTGTGTTTTTTGTCTTGGTGGTGCTGATGCTGTTGAGGCATGTTGTACAATATGTGAAAATGAAGGTGAGAGAACAAACCACAAATGTTTCCACTTGAGCATGCAATGGATTGAACGTCATAAAAGTGTTTGTGCTTAACGTGGTGAGGCTGCATACTGGACCTGTGCATGAATGTAAGTGTGAAAACTGTGGTTCGAGCAAAACTGAAAGAAGCATATTGGAAAAAGTCATCTGCAAGGTGTTAATAGAAATGTAAACCAGGAAATTCTTAAGATACTAAAACATTTAAACACAGGCCACAGATATATGTTGCTTAAAAATGATATGAACCATGGATAGCCATCAATTCTAATTTGCTTTATTACTACAACTGCAATGATTTTATATCACAATTAAACCT
>CM070007.1:46111035-46221775 GCA_036247105.1 Cirrhinus mrigala | reverse complement strand
AATATAATCAGGTTTTTTAATTTTTTTTTTAAGTTTAAATCAGCAATAACCCAGCTTTAGTAAAAACGTCTTCTATTCACTAAAATAACAGTTGTATTTATAATGGCTGCTAACAACTATGCTGAAACCATTTTCATTTGTCATGTAGTTATAGGCATTTTCCGGTTTGTCACCGTTACAGCGCCACCTAACATAGCTTTCCCAAGCGTATGCTATATTTATGCTAAGCTTTGTGACAACTGACTTAATGCCTTTTAAATCATTTAAAATAATGCCACACCCAGAACAGTTCATTTTCTTGCTGTCTTTTTTTATCTCAGATTTTTTGTTCATGTCATTTTTTTTTTTTTTTTAGTTGTTTACTCTAAAACTCGAGAGAGAGAGAGAGAGAAAAAGATTGACCCAAGTATTTCTTTAGGCAAAATTGTTCATTAAACTAGATTTTTCACGTTCATTAAATGTGTGGAGAACATCTCAGGTTACGTATGTAACCCTGGTTCTCTGAGAAGGGAACAAGACAATGCGTCCTCTAGAGGTCGCTATGGGGGAACGTCTCCTAGATCAGTGTTTCCCAACCCTGTTCCTGGAGGCACACCAACACTACACATTTTCCAACTTTTCCTGATCAAACACACCTGAATCAACTCATCATCTCGTTAGTAGAGACTCGAGGAACAGAAATATATTGGTCAGATAAGGGAGACATCCAAAATGTGCACTGTTGGTGTGCCTCTGTCCTACGTGTTGGGAAACACTGTCCTACGTGACCCGTGTCTGAAGCCTATATACAAAAACTACATAGTACTGGCCGGTGACAGCCTATGATGTCACTGCCGACATGACTCGACCACATAGTACAAAAGGGAGCCGGTTGAACACATCTTCTTCGTCTGAAGCTCATGTCCGAAGCATGGCCACAAGTCTAGAGGAAGCAGTGTCTCGTTCCCTTCTCAGGTAACCAGGGTTACATATGTAACCTGAGACGTTCCCTTTCGAGGAACTCGAACTGCGTCCTATAGAGGTCGCTATGGGGAACGGTTATACCCACGCTGCCATGCTGAGGGGAGTGCAAGCCAGACACCAAAGGCGAGCACCAAGTACCAGCCCCACCCAAGTAGAGGGAGCTGCCCCAAAAGACGTCCAGGTGGCTGTCAGTGACTTAATCCCTTCGGCCAAAGGCCTGAGCTGCATACCCAAGAACTTACCTGTAAGGACTGGGCTAGAGATGCCTGACTGTAGGGCAGAGCTCAGACTTGGAATCAGAAAAGAGATTCCTTTAAGGGATATAGCCTATAGTCTAGGATAGTAGCCTAGAACTCGGCTTGTCAGCAGGGGGTTTACCTACTGCTTTGCAAGACCTCGCTCAAGGAGCTGGTCGGGCAGATCATCGGCACCCCGTTCAGAGGTATCGATAAGATACACAAGTCGAGTGTGGCCCAAGGTTCCGGGGCCGAATATCTCAAGAAAGGGTATGAAGCTAATCACGTGATCCCCACCATACAGGATTTTAGAAAGAACACAAGAATCTAGTGTGCGTTCTTACCACAGTGTGGATTTTAGAATGCTAGCCTGGACACTGAAATACCATTCACAAAAAGAGGCTCTGGGAAGCAGAGAACACAAATCCCAAATTAGGGAGGTTCTAAGCTCTCAGGGAGCAGAATCGTGCTCAGAGTGACCCTCCTGTAAGAGGGGAGCACTGCAAAGCTCAATATTGAGCGGCCTGAATGGGATGCCCCGGAGCAGAAGAAGTAAACTCTCTTAGAACAAGAGGAATCTAAGTTGCTCAACAGGGAACAGCATGCTCACAGGAGACCCTCATACTTTGAGAGGAGCGAAAGAAGGCTGGTTTAACATCCCAGCAGGGGCTTCCATCTGGAATAGCCAGAGCCATGGGGAGCGAAGGCCCTTCTCTCAATATAGAGAGGTACCTATGAGCTCCAATTAGGAGTGACACATAAGACCCTCAGTGAGGAGAGCATTTCCAACCCTGAAATGAAGACGAAGAAGAGGAAGATGAGTTCGACCGGCACCTTTTTGTACTATGTGGTTGCGCTGGTATGACGCGCAGTGACGTCATAGGCTGTCGCCGGCCAGTACTATGTAGTTTTTGTATATAGGCTTCAGACACGGGTCACGTAGGAGACGTTCCCCCATAGCGACCTCTAGAGGACGCAGTTCGAGTTCCTCGAAAGGGAACCAGTATAAATTCAGCACATTGGACAGCTCCCAGTGCTGAACGGACTGAATCACACACATCTGCTGATGAATATTTTCTTAAGTATATGAATCTTTCCCTCCATAATATTGAGAAAGTATTAATAGAAGCCACATCTGCATTAGCACCTTACAGACATAAAAAACATATTCATCTTGCATCTGACAACAATAAATCACACACTGCCATGTATTCGGCCTCTGGAGGTCACAAGAATTACTGTCATTTTTGTTATTTTGGAATGTAATGGTTATTTTTTTTTTATATTAGTAAAAAAAAAAAAATAAATAACATATTGTGTGCGGCCAACAAATGCAACCTCTTTGGGGGGGGGGTCTTAGGCTTATCTTCATTTTGATGCTAATCATACCTATTATCAAACAAATGCGAGTTACATTCCCAATTTACCACCAACCCCTCATGACGTAGGCCATTTTAGGTTTGAAATTTCCATTTGTGTCAACCAATCAGATAAGAGCTGACGTCTGCATTAAGACCCTCATCATTTTGTGTCAGTTATTCACAACACTCACTGAGATGGAGAGGCCAGGACTTGCTCTCATCACACACATGAATAAGAAAAAGATATACTTCTTCAGCTGTTTTTGAGAGTTTTTTGAGCAAAAATGTCACTGCTGTCAGTATTTTGATATATTTATACAACTTGAAGAGCTTCATAAAGTTATTTTGTATTTTGTTATTTTATATTTTTGTTGTTTTGTCTTTACAGTGTTACTGTTATATCAGAAAATAATCTATGGAGAAGAAGTGGAGATGAAAGTCAGACCACGAGACAACATCACTCTCTACTGTGATCGCTCTCTAACTCTTTGTCCCAGCATTGTATGGATAAGAAACTGCTCTCATGAAAGAGCAGTTTTTTTCATTGATTTTTTTTTCAACATTTATTAATACATTTGTATTTATTTTATCTTGAGCAAGTGACTTCCTGTTCTGGACCCCTGAACACCACCTCCACAACACCTCGTGTATCAGACTGTCTGCTCTGCTGGACGCTGCTGTTCACTGTGTGTCCGGTGTGTTTTCTCTTCTCCTCTATCTGTGTGTTCTGCCTCTGTTGTAGGAAAAGTACAGGTAATCATTTACAGATTAATACTCTTCTTTTGTACTGCCACAGTTTTACTGTAATATACAGATAATCAGGATTTGTCAAAAAGATTTATTTTTAATACTGCATCAATTGCAGTGTTCTAATTTAAATATTCCATTTTAGATTCTGCAACTGATCAAAAACACAAGCTGAAAGGTAGAAATTTTATTAAGGTATGACCTACGAAAGTTTATGCACCATATTGAAGATTACCAGCTTTTTTTCTGTTGCTAAAAAAGATTTGGGTACCACTTTACAATACGTTTCCAAAAAATAAATAAATAAATAAAAAAGTTAAAAGGAACTATCTGTTAATACTATAATTTAATGGACCTGAGCTTACATAAATTAACAACAAACAGATCTATTTTATATAACCTCACATTATCGAAGATAAATAATAAATAATACAAACATATAGCTCATTGTTAGTTAATGTATTAATGCATTGTAGTTAATGCATTAGTAGTTCATAGTTAATGTTACATGTAAAAAAAAAAAAAAAAAAACATAAAATGTTATATATACTGTAAATATGTTATATAATGAAATCAAAACATTAATTTTTATTACAGGAGAATGATCATAGTGAGGTGTGTTATGCATCTGTAGACTTGATGACCAGGAGACAAAAACGACACAGGGAAACGCGAGCGCAGAGTTCAGATTTCACTACTTACACTTCTGTCAGAACAGAAACTGAATAGATTAAAAAAGTCATTATCTTTGAAACTTCATGTTTATGGCATGTTTGTTTGTTAAAATGTGTGTCTGTGATTAAATCATAGATGAAAAATATAAAGCAAGAATTCTTCTTCTTTATAAACAGTAAAGGATTGGCAAATAAAAATTTTGTTTTCTTTCAGCAAAAGTGTATTAGTTTGTTTCCATACAGTCTTTGTGGACGCACAGTGATGACCTGAGTAACAGGATGTGGAAGTGGGTTTCCTATGTTAAGCAGCGTTTAGTTTAGAGTGTGTATAGTTCTCTTCAACTGCATGACCCCAATATTTATCTGACTCATTTTTTTCAATAAGCCTCATCAAATTTGTCCTAAATCACATTCCATGATGGATGAGAAAACATTCTGGGTGTTTGACTAAAAGTAGGTGACAAGCAGACAGACAACATGAGAATGTCAAGTATGTTGAAAAATTAAAACCAAGTACTATTGTGAAAATGTTAGTGCTGTATGACAAATTGTAACAGATATTAGAAAACTTACATTCATACCCATTTTATATTAAAATGAAATTTAGAAATACATTATTTGAAGTTTTTCTTTTGAACCCTCTTCAAAGGAGCTTTACACTCCTGTCTTTGTTTTCTTTCAAAGAAAGGTCATGTCTTATTCTCAGTTACAAAGATAGCAATCTTAACCACAGATGTTTCCATCCAGTTTTGCTGATTGTGTGCATATGAGATAGAAATAGAAAGGACAGAGTTTGGTTTGTGTCTGTAAATGGTTATGTAGTGAGTTTGTGGTGAATTCCATTTGTATGCTTGCAATGTCTACAAAGGCTTGATTTGCAGCTGCAGACTTTCTCTACACCCTCTAATGGACGAGTAAGTATCAACTAAAGTATCTCTAAGAGTGAAGCACAGACTGGTTGTCTAGAGGGTAAAGCTCTGGCATGGACTTCATACATTCCAATCACAAGACGAGAGAAAAATATTGACACTTTTATACCTACATTTAAGTCACTGAACTCCAGGTTACTCAAGAAGACTGTGTAACTCAATGAATGGGTTAAATGTATCTGCAGCTGCTGAAATAACAAAGAATGGCTTTGACATAGAACCCAAACTTTTGACACATTTAGGGTAACATGGCCTAAGATGTCCCCTGGGGCAAGATGACTAATCAGTGACACATATGACACAATGACAATGACATTTTTTAAGACACGTTGCTGTTACAAGATAGCAGACAATGTGTTTGGAGCAATCAAATGTGAGATCTACGTATACATATCTATGGTCATCACTAGTTGCAGATGCACAGTCAGCTTGCTCTTGAGTAATTATGGATTAGCTTTTACTGTTTTATAGGGTGGACGGGCCAATCCCCCTCAAATGAGTTACTGTCCATCCCCGCCCCCCTCTCATCCTCTCATTCTCTTGCTGAACGTGATTTTTTTGAAAGCGAAGGTGAAGCCAAAAAAACAGCTCACATAAGAAATCGATTGACTATCCATTATGACAGTGTTGCGATTTAGCTCAAAGGGAAATGTATATAAATAATTACAATTAATTATGATTAATTACAATTATTTATATCAGCTGCCAGTAGTAACTGTAGCAGAACTAATTTTCCATCAACTAATCTGTTCGTCCAGCGAACATTCAGTATAATTTTTATATCAACTCTAAGAAATGATATTTTCTTGGGCACAGAAAATAACTTTCTTAAAGTACTGTTGCATTAGAGCATGTAGCTCGGATCGGAATCGTAAAGGGACATTAATTTGCAAGGCAGAATCAGAATCAAAACTCATGTAATTTGTGCACAAGAGTTTATTAACGAAGGACTAACACATAACTAATCTAAACAAACAACATGAAATCATTCATACATGGGGGAAGGGTCAGTGAGAAGCAGTTAGAGAGACCAGAGAATGTAGCTATGAAAAGAGTCAGTTAACCACCTGAATGAAACCATCAGTGCTGTCTACAGCTTGAACTAAACCTCTGTTTTGTTTAGTTAAATGTACGATACTTGCATTGCCTTGGTCGATGAACAAGTGTCCGAATGCAGTCTCGGGTGAAAGTCTCGATGGTTTGGAGCAGTGGTGGTTTTGGAATCGCGATCACGTTCTTCCGGGTCCGAAGAGTGATGAACTCCAAATTCTGACTCGATGGTGACTGGGAGTTTCTTCCCATGTGAAAATTGAAGAAGAACCAAGAGCTGAGAGGGACCCAGCTGAAGTCCTGTGGTCTTTGGAGAATGGAAAGACAAGGCCGCAAGGCCTGGCGCAGCTTAGAGTTCAGACGAGTTCTAGCTCATCCTCCTCATCCTCTTAGGTTCTGAAAGAACTCATGTGAGACAAGTGAAGAAAGCTAAAAACCGCAGAAGCGAGAAATGTCTGTTCGAGGACATTTCATGAGGATGACTTCCAGGGCTGAGTGAATGTGTCTGGCTCTTTGTGGTCGAGAGCCACAGCTCTAGATGTTGGGGCCTGTCGGGCCCGCCGGGCACGCCCTGTGCCGGCTCAGGCTCCCCGTGGGTTCCTCCACACGGGCAGCAATCGTGAAGAGCGCGAAAAGAGTGAAGAGAGTGAAGAGAGTGAAGAGATAAATCGTTTGGTGCCTTTAAGCTCTCTGGAGGCTGCGCCTCCAGGAGGTCCACGAACCAATGGTAACTTTCTCCTTTGGAGGGAAAGTTTACGACTCTTTGTCTGTGAGCATGGTATTTTGCATATGTAATTTGATTGGGTGTTGATGCAAAAACTACTAAGGTTTCTTAAAACACTAACATGTTGCAAAGGTATCAACATCTAATTTACACCATTTTTTAGATCATCAAAATACGAATTCAAAGAAACCAAACATGACATAGGTGGGTAAACGACTAGTCATCTATCATAACGCATGCATAAAACAGTAGAAAGACAAATACAACAGACAAAATTAAAATACAATGCAGTAATACTGTACACAATGACCTGGGCTATGTGTGATAGGAAGGTCAAAGAAAGGTTTGTCTGTGAATGAATAGGAAAGAGTCCATTTCTATAGGCATTGTGTCTTTCCTATAGGGAAATGTAGTGTGCTCTGCTTGCATTCCTTGAAGCAATAAAACCTCTTATCAGATAGTCGTCCTGGCAACTGAGCCCTTTTGGGGTGTTAGTTGCTTTGGGGGGGTTGTCTCCAGAGCTCCAGCATGTAGCTGGCACTTTTGGGTTTAAATACTATTTGTTAAATGTAACAAATATCTGTATGTCTGATTGGTCCAGATGCTACAACAAGTACATTCTTATATTTATATACACAGTAATAATCTTCTACATTGTAATCCTTTCATTTTTAATAATGCATTTGCTATTTAAACAATGTGGCACAGGATGTGAAAATAATAACTGCGTAGGGCTGAAATTTTCAAAAAACACTTGCATTGCGTCTGGCGCAGCATTGCGCCGGGTGTATGATATGGTCCATAAGGATAAGAAACTGACAGAATTGTTCATATTTTTCGTCTTCTCTAATCACATTGATTTTTAAGAAAATACTTTTTTTTCAGTACACTGTAAATCCTGATAAGTTCAGCTTACTTAAAAAAACTTTGGAAACCGATTGCCTTATTTTGTTAAAGCAAACTTAAAGGTAAAACTAAAGTTAATTTAATTATCAGTTTAAAGTAAAGAAAGCAAATTCTTACAGAGTAAATTAACTAATAAATATCAAGTTAGTTTAATGTCATTTCTAGTTAACATACTCCAGGACATTTACTAATCTTACTTAAGATTTAATAGTAAGATTACTCTGTTAATTCTATTTAACTAACAGTGTTATTTTGTGTTGTGCAAACATCTTAAATGCAATTATTCTCAACATGGATTTAATCTGCCATTTTAAGCTATGGGAACTTAAAACATTTCGTGCAATCGGTTTCCACATTTTCTTTAAGTAAACTGAACGTATTTTTATTAGTTCAACCAGCATGAAATGAACTTAACACAAGTTTGAAATTCTCAACAGTTTATTTTTGTAAAAAACATCTAGAAAACTTTAAGAATATCACAATAATAAAAATTAGCTTTTAAAACATCTGTGTTCTTAGAATACTCTTTACAGACTTCTTGACTAAACAACACTTTGTTGTCATAACATTATTTGGACCTACTGGAATACCTAAAAAATACAGCATTTTCAGAATGACATGCAAACAGAATAGCAAAAATAAAATACAGGCCTGTAAAACCCATCCATGACAATTCTTCCCTCCATGATTGCCTTTATTGCATCCACAATGAGGGCATGTCCTCTGGTAGAACTGTGAGCAGGTCTACAACTGCTTCACTGAAGTCTGCATCCAAATCCTAAGTAGAGAAATAAAATAGGTACAGTGTGAATTTCTTCATTTCAATACTGGAAATGTTCTAAAAGCATACATTGACAAGGAACTTTTAATGCTGTTAATTTATAAGCAAACTGATTCATATTGATGACCAGAGTGAGTGTACAATGATCTGTGCAAACATCAAGTACAAGGAAATGTAATTAAGCTTTAAATTATGATCACCAAAGAAAGATGACGAGATTTATAGTGTGATAGTGACATTTCACAATACATGATTTAAATCAGAGCAAAAGTGTAAATTATCATTTGTGTCAACTATTACTGCATGCCTTGTCTTGGAAGTCTTGGAATATTACACACAAGTTCCATGGACTACATTTTATTGTTTTCAACATTATAGATGTGAATTTACAGATCTTTTTTTTTTTTTTTTTTTTACAATATGCTAAGAATTTAGAGCATTTTCTCTCTTGCTATGGAGTGATGGATCACACCCATCATTTACATGATTTTATCTTAAAGGGTTTGTTCACCCAAAAATTTAAATTAGCCCATGATTTACTCGCCGTCAAGGCATCCTACGTGTATGACTTCATTCTTTCAGACCAATCCAATCACAGTAACATTAAAAAAATGTTCTGGCTCTTCCACGCTTTCCATGGCAATGTTTCTGTTCAACAGTTCAAAAGGAGTGCAAGAAAGCGCATCCATCCATAATAAAATGTGCCTCACACAGCTCCGGGGGTGAATTCTGTAGTGGATCAGTGCATTTTTGTAAGAAAACTATACACATTTAAAACGTTATAAACACTTTTCTCTCACTGCCACTAACTATCATACGTGCAAGCCTTTCCGGGTGGATGTTGTAGGACGTTTGTGTAGTGCATGCGCTGGTGTAAATATTCTAGTCGAAATGCGAGTTTGTTTACAGGAGCAAAGGAAGCAAAGTTTCCTTACTTTAGCAAAAGAAAACCAGTCTCCTCTTGGGTTATATTGAAATCCTCTGACATTCTTCTTTATGGATCTTTGTTTTGTACTTCTAATTCGTTACTGGTGTTTCATTTCGCTCTGTTACTAATCACCGGCGCATACGCACGCGTACATCCTACATCGCTGACAAGCTACGCAATATCATGTTCATATTCGCAGATGAATCGCTTTCGATTATGAACGCGATATTGCGTAGCTTGTCAGCGAACTAAGGCTCTGTGTATTAAATTCCGCTCCATCTGAATGCACGTGATGGAGATTTACTACTAATCACAGAACCTGTCGAAGTTCTACTGTCGAGATGCGCATGACAATCACATGTGATTTATCGTGCAGCCCAATATACACCTAGGATGCCTTGAGAGTGAGTAAATCATAGGCTAATTTCCATTTTTGGGTGAACTAGGCTCTTTATTTCAAAGTGTGTAAAGTGTGTAATGATGTTTGTGATCACTCAACACAATTTCACAAATTTAAAGCATTTACACCAATTTCAGTAATAAACTGTTTCACAAAAGACAAATATAGCATCTACTGCAAAACTAAAAAAAAAATAATAATAATAATACACAGAACCTTTGACAATTTTTCATAACCTGAACTATATTCATATTGAATAAAACAAAATGATGAGAGCAGAAAATCCAGTAATACTTACGAAACACATCCTGTAAAATTCCTCTGGGTCATTCCTCCAGGATGACCGAAAGGCCCTGAAGTACTGCAGTGGAAACATCAGATGACTATGAAAAAATAGAGACAGGCTAAGGATAACAATCATAAGCAAATCATGATTTAAAGATGACAACTACAGCCAACATGATAAAGAGATACCTTTTAATGAACTTGATGTGAAATTTAAAATCCTTTTTTCTAGAAAATGTCAAAAGTGCAGAGTCTGTGTCCAATGCTGCGCAGAACTCAGATCCGAGATATGTGACTGAATCCTGCAAAGATCTAAGAACAAACATTGAGTGGCTATTAACATTTTGAAGGACACAATCCATAAACAAACTTTCTGAAAAGGAATAGGGTTTTGAAAATTTTTGAAAAGGAAAAAAAACTGGGTTTGATGAGGAAAATAAATCTTTCAGTGAAAAGTCATCAAGGGTATTAAATACACATTTGTATTAAATTTACAGTCTTTGAAAGGACACTGACATTTATTGTTACTTGTCAAACAAATATGCAAATGGAATAAAATCTGACACATCATCTGGCTCGATTAAAGAAAAAGTTCACCCCCCCAAAAAAAAAAAAAAAAAAAAAATTAGCTATTAATTTACTCACCCTTATGCCACCCAAGATGTTGATGAGTATTTTTCTTCAGCAGAACAGCAAAGAAGCTGAAAATGTGGCCTTTGGTGATTGATAAAATTTAAGTCAGAGACTGTCCATTTTTGGAGGGAAAAAACATATCAAGGAGCATAAAATTAATACCTGTTGCTCCTGATGATATACTGAGGTTTTATCAAGCAAGAAGATCAATCTGTGGAAGAAAATGAAATAAACACTTTTAAGTCTCATTTACTGCATTCACCTTACATTTATCTAAGTAGATCCTCTCTGCAAAGTAAACACAAATGTAAAGAGTGTCTGTTATGTCACAAACATAGCACTTGTAACAAACATAACCTAAAGCATCTGAACTTACATTTCCACTGCACAGCAGTCATCAATTGGTATTCTAAAATAATAAAAAAGTGTTATCCCATCAATCAAAAATCAGTGAACATTGAACAAATAAAACCAAATGTATAGAGTGTTTTTTTTTTTTTCTTATGTAATGTGAATGGAAACATCTGGTATTTTAAAACTAAGATCGTTAACTTACATTTAAATAAGTTTCAATGTTATATACACTCTGCTTGAGGGGGTAGGGGTGATGGGTCTGCTAAAGACTCGTTGACAATCTCAGAATGCGTGTTGTTTCTTGCTGCCTGCACATTACCGTAATTATCATACTAGGCACGCATACTATTTTCGTCGCAACCAGGTATTTCTAACAAATAATGCTACGGCTTGACCACAGTTTAGCACTCATAGTTGCTTTCAAAATCGCCGTGTCAAGTTAAAAAGAGCTATTTTTAAAGAACCCGTCTGAAGATGTAGCGTTCTTTCCCATCCGTTTGTACACTGACCGGATTTCGCGCTCTCTAGCGTGAATACGGCCGTGTCTCTGAGCTCCTCATTCGAATGTGCGGCGTCCAGAATAAGATATCCTACAGCATATGCTAAGCATTTACGAAATTAAAAACGATCTCCTCGTTTGAAGTGTTTTGTTTACTTCTCACTGAATTTTGAATTCTGTAAAACGTCACATGAAACAACCGTCGTTAAAATTACTCCTATTCTAGTAACTAACTTATCACTAGCACAAATGGATAACATAGTCATTAAGAGACAACCAGACAGCTAATTTTACAGATATGAAGCGAACATTAACTGGTTTGAACAGAAATCGCTTCAAATAATGTGCAGGGTCAACCCCTGTTTGAGTTCTTTGAATGTGCTAAGATGTTCCACAAACATCAACAAAGTGCATAAAATCTAACCATCATAAGGACTAGCAAGCAAAAAATCAGAAAATGAGACTTCAATTAAAAGCTTTTACCTTGATTTTACCGAACAAGATCCTCTGCAAACACACGTTGAATCCTCAGCCGTTGTGCTTCTGCGACGTGGGGGAGGGGCAATTGTCACCCAGTGCGCATGCGTAACAGCACGACTTGGACATTTTGAGTAATTTTACTTAAATTTCATTAGTTATGGGAACTATCTGTTCTAATATTTCAGCAACAATGAAAAATTTCTAGTAAACTCAACATTTTGGTTAAAATAGAGTAAACTTACTAGTATTTTTATAGCAAGGAATACTATTTGGTTTTACAGTGTAGAAATTCAGCACATTGGACAGCTCCCAGTGCTGAACTCACCGAACAACAGACGTCTGTGTCATTTCTGGTACATAAAGTAGGCCTATTTGTGGTTGTGCTTCCTGTTTGTTGAGGAAGTATTAAGAGAAACCATATTAGCACCTTGCAGAGATATTTACCTCTTTTTCACCACTTATGTATGTTCATTCAAATCATGTTCAGCTTTTAATATTATTTTTAATCATTTTCAAATATTTGCAACCATTTATCTTGCAAAAACATTTTGGATTTATTTATTTATTGGTTTGTTTGTTTTTAATAATGTAAAGTAAATTTTATATAGGCTATATTTTGTTGATGAGGTTTTCTAAACTGGGAAAAATTCTGTTAGGGTTTTAAAGCTTTCTATAATTTCATGTCTAGCACAAGTTTGACTGTAAGAAGAATAGGACATATGCATGGCTCTTCACTCCCTTTAATATTAAAGAACCTGCTGCTTTCATACTCACATAGACTTGTTTAACCCATAAAGACCAGTAGGCCTTGCTAACATTGTACTTTTCTTTGTAGTTTGTAGTTGGGCATGATTTACTGATCTTCACTTGTGTTGTGCCAAATTACACTGTCTCATAATTAAATGTAGCTAATTTCAGATCAGTGGACATCTGTCAGTGTCAGTTTAACCACAGTATGAAAGAGCATTATCTGCAGTTGTTTTAGCAAGCTTCCCTTGTGCAAATATGTGCACTTTTACCCAAACACAAAACCACACAAAGGCTACTGGAAACATTTGTGCTTAGTGACCAATGATCAACTAAGACATGTGAAGTGAGAGTCATATGACGTGTTGCAAATGTGAAGTGTTTGTAAGTGGTCTGGATGAAAGACTTGTGGGTTTCCTGTTTTGACATGTTTAGATGTTGAAGTGAAGCCATTACAGTTATACAAAGAGCCTTATGAATTTTATAGGTGAACTTTGATTCAAAAACTTTGACCCTCATGACAGGCATGAACTGACTGGTTGAATTTGAAATGTAAATTGCAAAATGTGTCCAACAAGGAAGATTATCTGTATGTTGGAATCAAAGATAGAGTTAAACACATCAATCAAATAAACTAAAGTTATCTTTAACATTTTATGAACCTATCAGGTGCCTGATCACAAAACCAATCCAGAACAAAAAAGTCTAAAAGGTAACTGGTGATTCGTTAAAAAACACTTTTACATTTTGTACTTCTAAATAACAACTCAATTTACTGCCAGCCCCTCATGACGCAGGCCGTTTTAGGTAAAACTTTCCATTGACGTGAACCAATCAGATAAGAGCTGACATCTGCATTAAGACCCTCTCCACTGTCAGTTACTCACAATCACTTGCTGAGATGGAGAGGCAGAGACTTGCTCTCATCGCGCTCATGTGTAAGAAAACATATACTTCTTCTGCTAAATGAAAATGTCACTACCATGAATATTTTGGTTTAATAGTACAATTTGATGTGCTTCATAAAGTTATTTTGTGCTTTTACAGATGTCTTACTGTTTCATCAGAAAATAATCTATGGAGAAGAAGTGGAGATGAAAGTCAGACCAGGAGACAACATCACTCTCTACTGTGATCGCTCTCTAACTCCTGGTTCCAAGATTATATGGATAAGAAATTGCTCTCATGAAAATCAACCCTCTCTCATAATGGATTTTACAATATGGGACCTAGAGACGCATCGTTTTAGCTCTATCCACAACAGCTACAGTAAATCTTATGATCTACAAATTACTAACATCAGTATCTCTGATCTGGGACTGTACTACTGTGCAGAACTAGAGAGAAAGGCAAATCAAGATGAAAAAGGCGTCCTTTCCCGTTCTGAGGTGTACTATTATGGAACCCGAACAACTCGTCTCTCTCTGAAAGGTAAGAAGACACTTCTGATAGTCATTGTTAATTCTTAAAAAAATTATTTTTCTCATTGAAGAAAAAAGGCAAACAGAATAAAAGTAAGATATTTGTTCATACTTAGTTGAGCAAGTATCTTCCTGTTCTGAACCATTGAACACCACCTCCACAACACCTCCTGTATCAGACTGTCTGCTCTGCTGGATGCTGCTGTTCAGTGTGTGTCCAGTGTGTTTTCTCCTCTCCGCGATCTGTTTGTACTGCCTCTGTTGTAGGAAAACTACAGGTAATCATTCACTAATTCACAATCTTTTGTGTTGCCACTTTTTAAAACTTTAATATACAGATCAATAGCTTTGTCATTTACCATACTCTGGGGACTGAGGCCTGCACACAAAATTAATAGTAATATTAGAAACTGAAATGTAACATATAACCAGAATTGTATGCACTTTAAATCATTTATGTATGCAAGTGATGTTATAATGAAACAATCCATTGTAGATGCTGCGACAGATCAGAAAGACAAGTTAAAAGGTAGAAATACAGCTGAGGTATGAACAATATGAATATACACATTCATTACAGACACTGGCTTTTTTTTTTTTTTCCTAAAAACCAAAACATTAATTATTAATTTTCATTTCAGTGTGCAGATGAAGAGGTCTGTTACGCATCTTTAGATGTGATAACCAAAAGACAAAAACAACGCAAGACAAAGCGAGTGCAGAGTTCTGACTTCAGTACTTACGCTCAGGTCAGAACACAAACTGAATAGACCTAAAACAGAACTGAAGTGGATTCTGAAACTTTCCAAATATGAGAAAAGTTGCAGGTTTTCTTGTCATGAAACATCACATGAAGTAATACTGTGGAGGTCAGTGTAGTACAAGGTTGTTGTTTTTTTCCACCTCGAATAAAAGTGCAATAATGCAGTCTTTGTGGACACACAGTGATGACTGAATATTATGATGTGCAAGCAGGTTTCCTGTCTGAAGTGATGTTTAGTCTAAGGTGTGTACATTTCTCTTAAACTGAATGACTGCAGCATTTATCTGACCCAATTTTACAATTAGCCCAATTTTCCTCAAAACACACTCCATGCTGAGTAGAATAATGTGTTTGGATAACAGCGTGTGACAAACAAACAAACAAACAAACAGACATCTTAATACTATAAAGAAAAAAGACAGATGCCTTTAGTTACTCCTCAGTATTAATATCCATTTTTGTTTTTCTTTTTATTACTTTCGTTCATACTGGAGCATGTTAGACCTGCCTGTTTATTAAGTGTGCGTTTGATTTTGTTCAACAGTTAAAATTAAATTTAATTCAAAGCAAATTTGAATCAGATATTAAAAGCGTCAGAGTTTCTCTTCAAAGGGGTTTTATTCAATCACACTGGCTGTGTTTTTCTCAAGAAAGAGTTTTTCTCTTAACCACAAATTTTCCATTTAGTTTAGTGCTTGTATGCTTATGAGACAGAAATAGGTAGGGCAGAGGATGATGTGTGTAGATGCTCATGTGGTGAGTTTGTGGTAAATTTGGTTAGTATGCATGCAGTGTTTGCAAACGCCTTTCTTTAGCCTCTGGTGGGTGAGGAAATAACGCATTGACTGCATCTCTCAGAATGAAGCACAAAGAGCAGGTTTCAGTTTTTGCAAGTCAACACTTTGGACATTTCCATATCACTTTGGCAATGTACACCATGTGACAACTCAAATTATGTTCAAATGATGCTCAAGATAATCTTATACCATTTAAAAGTAATATGTGTTAAAGAAATTAAGGAAATATGCTTTTTTTTGTACATTTACTTTGTCATTGTATTTAATGGTATGATAATGCATATTTTCACTTTCATTATCTGTCTGAAAACGACTCATTTTGGTGGTCAAATCAGCCAGTGTTTAGTTTTACTAGTGACCACAAGGGGGGAGTATGATTTTGCTTTTGTAAAGTCTGTGAAAACGTCTAAAAAAAACATTTACTTGATTAATATTTTTACAGTACATTTCTATGTAAAATTTGCAGAGCAGATAAATTTGTCTTATTAACTGATGTGATTCAGTTTGTTCAGTCTCCCTAATTGTGTTGGCAAATCATTAAAGACCTAAATGAAATATATATTAAAGATAATTGACAAAAGAACATATGATGGAAGAACATATTCATGTATTAATGTGGTTTATGGGGTGAGTAAATTGGTATGTATGTGTGTTTCTGGCCCTATAAGAAATTAATTCATTAAAATGACCAGTAGGTGGCGCTGATGATTTTGACAACTGACTCAATGCCTTTTAAATCATTTTAAATTATGCCAAGTCCAGAACAGTTCTTTTTCCATTTTCCTGAGGTTGCTGTTTTGGTCTCAAAGTTTTTGTTAATCTCATGTTTTTGATTACTGATTACAATAAAACTTTTATTTTTTATTTATTTATTTATTTTTTTTATTTATTTTTTTTTTTGTGTGTGTGTGTGAAAAAAAAAAAAAATCAGAAAAATACAATTATCATTTTAAAAAAAAGTATTTCTTTAGGCAAAATTGCTTATTTAACTTGGGTATTCAGTAAAAAAATAAATAAATAAATAAATGATTTGAAAATATTTACAGTGTTATGAATGTAGAAATTTTGCAAAATGTAACAAATGTAATGTAATTGCCATCTTCATTTTTAGATGCGCTTTCACTGACAATGACATCTAATGGATTTTCTCATTTGCAGAATTACTTGTTTAAAAGGAAATGTATATTAGACATTCTCCACATAATGAGAAAATGACATTTTCTCGTCATATCACACACTAACCTTTATGGAAATAGTGAATTTAATTAGATTTTTCACGCTCATTAAATGTGTGGAGAACCAGTATAAATTCAGCACATTGGACAGCTCCCAGTGCTGAATGGACTGAATCACAGACATCTGCTGAATATTTTCTGAAGTATATGAATCTGTCCCTCAATAATATTGAGAAAGTATTAATAGAAGCCACATCTACATTAGCACCTTACAGACATAGCTATAAAGCATATTCAGCTTGTATCTGACAACAATAAATCACACACTACCATGTATTCGGCCTCTGGAGGTCACAGGAATTACTGTAATTCTTGTTACTTTGGAATGTAATGGTTACTTTTCTAATACAAGTAGAAAAATTACATGCTGTATGCGGCCAACAAATGCGACCTCTGAGGAAGGAATATTTCACCCCAAAAATGAAAATTTGCTGAAAATGTATTCACCCTCAGGCCATCTAATATGTGGAAGAGTTTGTTTCTTCATGAGAATAGATTTAGAGAAATTTAGCACTACATCACTTGCTCACCAATGGATTCTCTGCAGTGAATGGGTGCCATCAGATCCATTGGTGAGTAAGTGATATAAATGTTTTCTGATAAAGAATAAACTCATCTATATCTTGGATAGCCTGAGGATGAGGGTATTTTCAGCAAATATTCATTTTTGGGGTGGACTACTATAATATAATATTATGTTATTATTATGTTATATTATGTATTGATGAAAATGCTGAAATGCCAGATATTAAATATTAAAATTAAATTAATATCTGGCCTGTTTGAATAGTAATTCTTTAGGCTGACTAATCAACACTGTATCACTGCTCTTTTAGACGGCTATTCCAGCATCTACAAGAACACACAGAAATATTTTCCTGCATGAATTAATGTAATCTAGATGCCTTAATGCAAATACATGTACTGGAGCACACAAAAGCAAGCAAACACTAATGGAAACATACTTGCTTGGTGATCAATAACCTACTAGAGATGTGAAGTGAATGTTTGATGACATTTAAAGGCAACAAATGTGAGGAGGTTGTAAGTGGTCTAAATGAGGCCTGTGGGTTTCCTGTTTTGACATGTTTAGATGTTGTTGCATAGTAGTTTCTTATTTTGATCCACTACAATAAAACAAAGAACCAAATCAATTTTACACTCTTCCAGTTCAGAGTTCATGAATTTACTCATTGCATGTGAAATGTAAAGCACACAATATTGGGCTTATCTTCATGTACTGAATTATTCTGATGCTAATCATACCTATTATCAAACAAACACAAGTTGCATTTTATTATTAAATAATGTAGCCTATATGCATATCTGTCTGATCATGAAAAGGCCAATCACAAATCACAAAGGCAAATCAGAGAAAAAAGTTTAAAAGATAACATGTGATTGCTTCATACTGCTTTCATATTCACACAATAACCCAATTTACTGCAAACCCCTCATGATGCAGGCCGTTTTAGGTAAAAACTTTTCCATTTGTGTCAACCAATCAGATAAGAGCTGAGGTCTACATTAAGACCATCACCATTTTGTGTCACTTATTTACAATCACTCACTGAGATAGAGAGGCCAGGACTTGCTCTCATCGCGCTCATGAGTAAGAAAAATAAATACTTCTTCAGCTGTTTTTGAGAGTTTTTTTGTTTGTTTTTTTTTTTTTTTTGGAGTGAAAATGTCACTACTTTCAAGTTTTATATAATTATACAACTCAAGTATAAAAGTGCTTTATAAAGTTATTTTGTATTTTGTTATTTTATATTTGTTACAGTTTTACTGTTCCGTCAGAAAATAATCTATGGAGAAGAAGTGGAGATGAAGGTCAGACCAGGAGACAACATCATTCTCTACTGTGATCGATCTCTAACTGTTGGTTCCAGCATTATATGGATAAGAAACTGCTCTCATAAACATCAACCCTCTCTCATTATAGATTTTAGGAAACTGGACCTGGATATATTTCAGCGATTCAGCTTTATCCATAACCCCTATAATAATTCTTATGATCTACAAATTACTAACATCAGTGTCTCTGATCTGGGACTGTACTACTGTGCAGAAGTAGAGAATAAGGTAAATAAAGATGCAAAAGGCATCATTTCCTCATCAGAAGTGCACTATTACAGAAACCGAACAACTCGCCTCTCTCTAGAAGGTAAGAAAAAATTATGCAAATCATTATTACATCATTGCTTGTGTCAAGAAGCAAGATAAAAAAATAAAAAATTATACATTCATTAATATGTTTGTGTTTATTTTATTCTGAACAAGTGGCTTCCCGTTTTGAACCCTCTGCACCTCCTGACTACTGTCTACTCTGCTGGATGCTGCTGTTCATTGTGTGTCCGGTGTGTGTTCTCCTCTCCTCACTCCTGTCCTCCATCTGTGTTTACTGCTTCTGTCAGGCTCAAACCACAGGTATCTCATTTGCTGTTCATTTCCTTGGAACCTTTTCCAATATAAGATCAAATGTTTTTGGTCAGTCTTTGGTCAGAAATCAAAGCTGCAAACAAATGATAAATGTGTAAAATACATGTTTTTAAAGCTAGTTATTTAAAAATAAAAACAACTGTTATTTTTTGTGATATACTTAATACTCAATACATTTATTTATTTTTTGCTCATTTGCAGATGTCAGTGTTCTGTCAGAAAATATTCTGCCGAGTCTTACTTTCATGTTTCATTTGAATTAAAGTTGTTACACTTCAATAATTTAATGATTGTTATTGTGAAGTTGCCCTAATGCACTCTCATAAAAAAGGTACAAAAGCTGTCACTGGTGCGGTACCTTTTCAAAAAGTACTAAAATGTTCCATTTCAGTACTAATATGTACTTTTAAGGTACTAATAAGGACTTTTTAGTGTTCAATAATGCAATAATAATTAATAATAAAATTTTTCAAAGTACATATTGTCCTAGTGACAGTGTTTGTTCATTTTTTTTTTGGAGAAAGCATATGAAACTGATTCTGAAATTAAAGATATTTCACATATTTAATGTAGATTTATAATGACATAATAAATATGATGAAGAAAGCTGTATTACAACTGTCAGAAAATAAGGTACAGTTCTGTTGCTGGGACGGTACCCTAAGGTACAATGTGAAACGGTATAAATATGTACTTCTGAAGTACTAATATGTACTTTTAAGGTATCAGTATGTACTTTCAAAGTACTACAATGTACATGTAAGGTACTTATATGTACTGTTTAGGGGTAGGTAAGCTACAAAGATGTACCTTTTTACTTTTATACCTTAGGGTATTGCCCCTGCGACAGAACTGTACCTTTTTTTCTGAGAGGGTATAGTATTTATGTGTTAAGATGGTACTGACATTTTGCTGTATTGTAGAACACCTGTGCACTGAAGTGTTCAGAACGGCATTATTTCATCACTTTACTGGCATATTCTCCTATTTTTAGGTTCTGCAGAGATATGCACAGATGATGTTATTAAGGTATCTATATTTACAATTGTTTTCAGGAAATTTTTCAGCTTTGCCAAAGACAATAGTTTAGCTTGTATCATATGCGTCTCCGATTCATTTCAGGGGGATCCAAAGGAGAAACATCAGTGTGAGATGAGTAAGACTGGAAAAATCTGCTTCCACACTGAAGTCTCTTACAGACAATTGACATCTGCACATCCCTATACAAAGATGTGATTCTACCTGCTCAATGTATACAATTCACTGCAAACTTACTGCTTACTATTGCTTACTCTTTTTCTACTTAGCAAAGGCAGATGTAAATTCTAAACTGACTTTTTTCTCAAGCATGCTTTAACTACATATAGCACACACGTTCAACTATTTTTAAATGCAGTTACACATTTACATGTATAATTATCTGTAATATACAACATATTCACAATAAAAATATCTTTGAAAAATATGTATTCCTCTCCAGTTTTGGTAAGAAATGTTATTTGCACAATTACTGCTTGTAAATATTATTTTGTGATAAAATAACAGTAATTATACAATTTACAAAAAAATTAAAAATAAATAAATTTAAAAAATGCAGACGTCTTCCAATATGAGACAAAAAAAGTGAGTGACAGCAACTTAATGCAGATCTCAATTTGTTTTTGCAGTCCTGAATCATAAATACTTTGTTTGTCATAGAAGGGATCTAAAAACAGACTTAATCAAACATAGCCATTAACATTGGTAAAATGGACATCTTTGGTGCAACAAAAAGTAACTCAGCAGGATGTTAAAATGGTTTCCTGCTTCTGTTTGTCAGCCACTCGCTTTCTTTTTCTGTCTTATTGTGGTCAGCTATAACAACCAACCACAAATGTTTCCACCCTAAAACAGACATGCATCAGAATATTTTTCTGTATTTAAACAGCTTTATTGCAGTGCAAACATACAATACAACAAAATCAATAAAAATGGAAGTGAAAAGGTGTTGTTGTCATAATGACAGTGTTTATTTTATACGGGGCAGCCGTGGCCTAATGGTTAGGGAGTCGGGCTTGTAATCGAAAGGTTGTGGGGAAGGGGGGGGGGAACCATGCAGGGGAGAACGCGAACGCAGTCCCCCACTACCATAAATTATGCAGTCGAGATTCCCACATTTGGGGAATTCGCAGGGGTCAGCACGGCCGGAGTGCAATGGACGAGCCTCGCCCTGGGTGAACCACCTTCTTGATCATGGTGTCTCCCCTGCCAGGTAAGTATGAGAGTGAGAGAACAAACCACAAATGTTTCCACTTGAGCATGCAACGGATTGAACGTCATAAAAGTGTTTGTGCTTAACATGGTGAGGCTGCATACTGGACCTGTGCATGAATGTAAGTGTGAAAGCTGTGGTTAGAGAAAAACTGAAAGAAGCATATTGGAAAAAGTCATCTGCAAGGTGTTAATAGAAATGTAAACCAGGAAATTATTAAGATACTAAAACATTTAAACACAGGCCACAGATTTATGTTGCTTAAAAACTATATGAACCATGGATAGCCCTCAATTTTAATTTGCTTTATTACTACAACTGCAATGATTTAAATCACAGTTAAATCTCTGAATATAATCAAGGTTTTTTGTTTTTTTTTTAAGTTTAAATCAGCAATTACCCAGCTTTAGCCAAAAAGTCTTCTATTCATAAAAATAAAATAACTGTTGTATTTAAAATGGTTGCTAACAACCATGCTAAACCATTTTCATTTGTCATGTAATTATAGGCATTTTCAGGTTTGTCACCGTTACAGCGCCACCTAACATAGTTTCCTCAAGCGTATGCTATATTTATGCTAAGCTTTGTGACAGCTTAATGCCTTTTAAATCATTTGAAATAATGCCACTCCCAGAACAGTTCATTTTCTTGCAGTTTGTTTTAATCTCAGATTTTTCGTTCATGTCATGTCATGTCATGTTTTTTTTTTTTTTTTGTTTACTCTAAAACTCTAGAGAGAGAGAGAGAGAGAAAAAGATTGACACAAGTATTTCTTTAGGCAAAACTGTTAATTAAACTTGGGTATTCAATTAAAAAAAAACTGAAAATGTTTACAGTGCTGAGAAAGTGTTGCAAAATGTAACAAATGTAATTACCATCTTTATACATTTTTCTATATGCACTTTCAGTGACAAGGACATCTAATTTACAGGATTACTTGTTTAAGAGGAAATGTATATTAGACATTCTCCACATAATGAAAAAATTACATTTTCTTGTCATATCACACACTAACCTTACAATTATGGAAATAGTGAATTTAATTAGATTTTTACCTTCCATTAAATGTGTGGAGAACCAGTATAAATTCAGCACCTTGGACAGCTCCCAGTGCTGAATGGACTAAATCACAGACATCTGCCGTTTATTTTCTGAAATATATGAGGCTGTCCCTCCATAATATTGGGAAAGTATTAATAGAAGCCACATGTGCATTAGCACCTTACAGGCATAAAAAAAAAAAAAAAAATATTCGTCTTGTATCTGACAACAATAAATCACACACTACCATGTATTTGGCTTCTGGAGGTCACAAGAATTACTGTAATTTTTGTTACTTTGGAATGTAATGGTTATTTTTCTGATATTAGTAAAAAAAAAAAAAAAACATATTGTATGAGGCCAACAAATGCAACCTCTGGGGGGGTGCAGCCTTTGAAATGAGACCTCGCAAGAAACTCCAGAATTTCTTCAAGGAATATTTGTCCCCGAGGAAAAAAAAAAAAGCTGAAAATGTACTCACACTCAGGCCATCTAATATATAGATGAGTTTGTTTCTTCATCAGAACAGATTTGGAGGCGTTTAGCATTACATCACCTGCTCACCAATAGATCCTATGCAGTGAATGGGTACCATCATATCCACTGGTGAGCAAGTGATGTGATGCTAAATTTCTCAAAGTCTGTTGTGAAAAAGAAACAACCTCATCTGTATCTTGGATAGCCTGAGGGTGAGCATATTTTCAGCAAATGTTAATTTTTGGGGTGAACTATTATAATACTACAATTATTGGTTGTTGTTGAAAATGCTGAAAATGCCAAATATTAAACTTGTCATTAATATCTGGCCTGTTTGATCAGAAGTTATTTAGGTTGACTAATAAAATGCATTAAATGGAAGTGTTTATTTAATAAAATGTGAAGCATTAAAAAAACCATGGTACACTTTGGACCCTTTTCTAGTCTTTTAATTAAAATGTTGTCAGTTCTTAATAAAACATAACATTCTGTTTATACAAGGGAAAAATAATTGTATGCTCAACTGCATCCTTACTTTATTACACAGCTATTCCAAGTACACAAAGAAAACTTCTCCAGCTTAAATTAATGTGAGCTAGATGCCTTAATGAAAATACATGCACTGCAACACACAAAAGCAAAGACACAAAAGCAAAGGCTAATGGAAACATTACTTGGTGATCAGTAATCTACAAGAGATGTGAAGTGAAAGTTTGATGACATTTAAAGGCAACAAATATGAGGAGGTTGTAAGTGGTCTAAATGAGGCCTGTGGGTTTCCTGTTTTGACATGTTTAGATGTTGTTGCATAGTAGTTTCTTATTTTGATCCACTACAATAAAACAAAGAACCACATCAATTTTACACTAGTCTTACAGTTCAGAGTTCATGAATTTACTCATTGCATGTGAAATGTAGAGCACATAATCTTGGGCTTATCTTCATTTTGATGCTAATCATACCTATTATCAAACAAATGCAAGTTACATTTTATTATAAAATGATGTAGCCTAACTGCATATCTGTCTGATCATGAAAAGTTTTAAGATTTTCCTAATCACAAAGCCAAATTAGAACAAAAAATTCTAAAAGGTAACAGGTGATTGGTTCATGTTGCTCACGCTCTTTGTATATGTTCACACAATAGCCCAATTTACTGCCAACCCCTACTGACGTAGGCCGTTTTAGGTTTGAAATTTCCATTGGTGTCAACCAATCAGATAAGAGCTGACATCTGCATTAAGACCCTCATCATTTTGTGTCAGTTATTCACAATCACTCACTGAGATGGAGAGGCTAGGACTTGCTCTCATCGCACTCACAAGTAAGAAAAAGATATACTTCTTCAGCTGTTTTTGAGAGTTTTTTGAGCAAAAATGTCACTGCTGTCAGTATTTTGATATAATTATAAAACTTGAAGTGCTTCATAAAGTTATTTTGTGTTTTGTTATTTTATATTTTTGTTGTTTTGTCTTTACAGTGTTACTGTTCCCTCAGAAAAGAATCTATGGAGAAGAAGTGGAGATGAAAGTCAGACCAGGAGACAACATCACTCTCCACTGTGATCGCTCTCTAACTTCTGGTTCCAAGATTATATGGATAAGAAACTGCTCTCATGAAAATCAACCCTCTCTCATAATAGATTTTAGGAAACTGGACCTTGAAACATTTCAGCGATTCAGCTTTGTCCACAACCCCTATGATAATTCTTATGGTCTACATATTACTAACATCAGCGTCTCTGATCTTGGACTGTACTACTGTGCAAAAGTAGAGAATAATATAACAAAAGATGCAAATGGGATAATCGCCTCATCAGAAGCGTGCTATTATGGAAGCCAAACAACTCGTCTTTCTCTGAAAGGTAAGAAAAGATTTCTTATAGTTATTGTATCATCACTTGTGTAATTCTAAAGAACTTCACCTTTCTCAGTGAAGAAAACAAAAACAAACAGAATAAAAATAATATATTTTATTTATGTTTAGTTGAGAAAGTATCTTCCTGTTCTGGACCCCTGAACACCACCTCCACAACACCTCCCGTATCAGACTGTCTGCTCTGCTGGACGCTGCTGTTCAGTGTGTGTCCGGTGTGTGTTCTCTTCTCCTCCATCTGTTTGTTCTGCCTCTGTTGTAAGAAAACTACAGGTAATCATTCACTAATTCACAATTTTGTGTGCGTGTTTACTTCAATATAGAGATCAACAGCTTTGAACCATACTTTGGATGAGCAAGGCCTACACACAAAATTTAATAGTAATGTTAGAAATTGAAATGTAATATATAACCAGAATTATATGCACTTTAAAGTATTTATGTATGCAAGTGATGTTATAATGAAACAATCCATTGTAGATGCTGCGACAGATCAGAAAGACAAAGGTAGAAATACAGCTGAGGTATGAATAATATGAATATACACATTTATTACAGACACTGGCTTTTTTAAAAACTGAAACATTAATTTATTAATTTTCATTTCAGTGTGCAGATGAAGAGGTGTGTTATGCATCTTTAGATGTGATAACCAAAAGACAAAAACAACGCAAGACAAAGCGAGTGCAGAGTTCTGACTTCAGTACTTACGCTCAGGTCAGAACACAAACTGAATAGACCTAAAACAGAACTGAAGTGGATTCTGAAACTTTCCAGATATGAGAAAAGTTGCAGGTTTTCTTGTCATGAAACATCACATGAAGTAATACTGTGGAGGTCAGTGTAGTGCAGGGTTGTTGTTTTTTCCACCTCTAATAAAAGTGCATTAGTGCAGTCTTTGTGGACACACAGTGATGATTGAATATTATGATGTGCAAGCAGGTTTCCTGTGTGAAGTGATGTTTAGTTTAAGGTGTGTACATTTCTCTTAGTTTGAGTTTGTGGTAAATTTGGTTAGTATGCATGCAGTGTTTGCAAACGCCTTTCTTTAGCCTCTGGTGGACAAGGAAGTAACACATTGACTGCATCTCTCAGAATGAAGCACAAAGAGCAGGTTTCAGTTTTTGCAAGTCAACACTTTGGACATTTCCGTATCACTTTGGCAACATACACCATGATGTGACAACTCAAATAATGTTCAAATGATGTTCAAGATAATCTTATACCATTTAAAAGTAATATGCGTTAAAGAAATTAAGAAAATATGCTTTTTTTTTTTTTGTACATTTACTTTGTCATTGTGTTTAATGGTATGATAATGTATATTTTCACTTTCATTATCTGCCTGAAAACGACTCATTTTGGTGGTCAAATCAGCCAGTGTTTAGTTTTACTAGTGACCACAAGGGGGGAGTATGAGTTTGATTTTGTAAAGTCTGTGAAAATGTCTAAAAAATATTTATTTGATTAATATTTTTACAGTACATTTCTATGTAAAAGTTACAGAGCAAATAAATGCATCTTATTAACTGATGTGATTCAGTTTGTTCAGTCTGCCTAATTGTGTTGGCAAATCATTAAAGTCCGAAATGAAATATATATTAAAGATAATTGACAAAAGAGCATATGATGGAAGAACATATTCATGTATTAATGTGGTTAATGGGGTGAGTAAATGGGTATGTGTGTGTGTTTCTGGCCCTATAAGAAGTGAATTCATTAAAATGACCAGTAGGTGGCGCTGATGGAGTTTCTGCAAAAAGTATTTTACTCCTCACTCCAACATTAAATCCATTCCACACACTGCATAAACAGTAGTCTCACAGAGAAAACTGGATTATAAAGTTCTCTGCAGTATCTACTGCAATGCATTTTCATTAATTTCCTGCATAAAACTGGGGTTATTAGCATAAATTAAAACTAAAACTAAAATCATATTTAAAAAATAATAAAACAAAATAAAAAATAAATGAAATGAATGTTAACTGAAATAAAATTAAACTAAAAAAATAATTTTATTATTTTTCAGTTTAGTTTAGCTGAGGTACTTTAGTTGATGTACTTAACTAAATTAAATAAAAATACTTGAAAACATATATGTAAAATAAAAAAAAATACATAAAATGAAAATAAAATTTCAAAAATTCTAAATTCAAAACACATATATATACACAAGTCCTTTGTGTTTATTGAATACTAAATCACTATTAAATGGACCTTGAATGTGTAAGCTCCATGGGTGACTGCAAAGGGACAGAAACCTCTCGGATTTCATCAAAAACATCTTAATTCATGTTCTGAACATAAACTGAGCATAAAATGAGTGTTTCAGGAGTGGAACAAAATGAGGGTGAGTAATTAATTAATTTTCATGCTCACATAAACCTGTTTAACCCATAAGGACCAGTTAGTCCTTGTTAACATTGCACTTTTCTTAATAGTTTGTAGGTGGGCATGATTTATTGAACTTTATTTGTGTTATGTCCAAATAGACTGTCTCATAATTAAATGTAGCTAATTTCAGCTAATGTAGCTAATGTGAACTTTGATTCAAAAACTTTGCATGGCAGGCATGAACTGACTAATTGAATTTAAAATGTAAAGAACAAAATGTCTTATCTGCATGTCTATATCAAATATATAATTAAACATCTAAATCAAATAAACTGCTCTTATGAAAATCAACCCTCTCTCATTATAGATTTTAGGCCATGGCATTTGAGATATTTAAACGTTTCAGTACTGTCCTCAACCCCTACAATAATTCTTATGATCTACATATTACTAACATCAGTGTCTCTGATCTGGGACTGTACTACTATGCAAAACTAGGAAACAAGATAAATATAGATCAAAAAGGCATCATTACCTCATCTGAAGTGTACTATTATGGAAACCGAACAACTCGCCTCTCTCAGGAAGGTAGAAAAGAATTTCTGTTAGTCATTATTACATCATTGCTTGTGTAATTTTGGAAAACATTACTTGGGAAACAGATTTTTTAAAGGATTATTATTAACACTCATTGTTCATGTTTAGCTTATTCTGAGCAAGTGACTTCCTGTTCTGAACTCTCTGCACCTCCTGACTGTGTGCTCTGCTGGATGCTGCTGTTCATTGTGTGTCTGGTGTGTGTTCTCGTCTCCTCACTCCTGTCCTCCATCTGTGTTTTCTGCTTCTGTCAGGCTCAAACCGCAGGTATCTCATTTGGCGTTAATTTCCTTGAAACCTTTTCCAACATAAAGTGATTGTTTTTGGTCATTTTGTTAATTTAATGATCGTTATTGTGCCCTAATGCACTCAGAAAAAAAAGGTACAAAAGATGTCACTGGTAAGGTATTAATATACACTCTTTGGGGGGTAAATAAGGTCCAAAGTCTTTTTCAGAGTTACTGCCCCAGTGACAGTGTTTGTTCCTTTTTTTTTTTCCTGAGAGTGTTTAAGTATTTTGAGAAAGAATATGAAACTGATTATGAAATATATGTGAAAAATATGTGAAAGGTATTTCACATATTTAATGTTGTTTTTATAATCTGACATAATCAAAAATGATGAGGAAAGCTGTATTACAATTATACAATAGTATTTATGTATGTACGTGTGTGGATGTGTTTAGATGACATTTTGGTAACACTTTACAATACGTGTGCACAAATATGCATTAATTAATGCTTAACTAATACACAGAAAATCACAAGTTAATGTATAATTCATGAAGAACTAAACCATTTATTAATGATTACTACATCAGCAGCTAATGAACACTGTGTATGTGTAACGGTGAGTGACAGACGAGAGGCAAGCGGATCCATATGCGAGCTTTTCTTATAAGGATTAGACAGAGACATCGTGAAAACAGGCAGGGTAATCAACACTGGCGAACATAGTCCGTAACAAAGGGCTGAAGGGTAATCCGTTAAAACGAGCAAGAGTCTATAAGGCAGGCGGCGAGACAACAGAGACGAAAAGGCCAGGCGAGGAAACAAGACACGGGGAACAGGAAACTAGGAAACTCGGGAATTATAGCGCACCGATAACTGTACAACACTCCATTGCAAGACATGAAAGTCCGGGGCTTAAATAGTGGTCCTGATTGGTCGCAGGTGCAGACCGAATCAGCGTGCTGGATGCTGGGGAATGTAGTCCGAGGTGCAGTGTAAGAGTCTGTGTGCGAAACCAGGCGAGGGCGACATCTGGTGGTGAGCGGTCCGCAGGACACCGACCAGATTCGTAACAGTATGATTCCTAGATTAAGTAATCAATAAATTGTTATTAGTTAAATGTTTCATAATGTATTAATTCCCTAATAACTTATTTTATTAACTAATGATTTAAATTCATATGTTAATTACCACAGTGGTCAAAGCTATGTACTTCAGCTTCCAGTTGTCTGCTTTAAATACTCATTAGCTAATCATTTGCAAATGTATCATTATGTTGTGACTTTCCTTGTTAAGGCACAGAACTATTAACTAATTGTTAAGTAATATGTTATTGTGGTTATAGATGTAGAAT
Organism: Cirrhinus mrigala; assembly: GCA_036247105.1. Classification (NCBI taxonomy): domain Eukaryota; kingdom Metazoa; phylum Chordata; class Actinopteri; order Cypriniformes; family Cyprinidae; genus Cirrhinus; species Cirrhinus mrigala. The sequence continues at coordinate 46,192,261 of CM070007.1, read as the reverse complement.
TAGTTAGTCATGTGCCTCAGTGAGTTGGAGCCATGCATTTCAACTTCCAGTTGTCTGCTTTAATTAATCATTAATGATTTGCAAAGATATCATTATGTTATAACTTTACTTGTTGAGGCACATGACTAACTAACTAATTCTAAATCCATAACCACAATGACATATTACTTAATAATTAGTCAATAGTTCTGTGCCTCAACAAGTCATAACATAATGATATCTTTGCAAATCACTCAAATGATTAATTAAAGCAGACAGCTGGAAGATGAAATGCATGACTTCAACCCATTGTGGTAATTAACATGAATTTACACTTTTAGTCAATAAAATAAGTTATCAGGGAATTCATACATTATGACCCATTTAACTAATAACAATTTATTGATTACTTAATCTATGAATCATATAGAATGTTCATTTGTTGCTGATGAAGTAATTATTAATACATCACTCAATGGCTCCATCTAGTGGCTAATAGTCCAAACTAGTCTGATCTTCCTTAATTACAGAGAATGACGTCAAAATCACTCAAACATAAACCATTTTATCAGGACCAATTCTTGATCAGAACACAGAAATGCAAAAATGCCTTTATCTCCTCCCCTTTATCTGTGTGTACTGCATCACTCCTGAACTCAATTCCATCACCTGCAACAGCCATGATGTACCATTAAAAAAGCATATTGGAAAAAGTCAACTGCAAGGTATTAATAGAAATGTAAACCAGGAAATTCTTAAGATACTAAAACATTTAAACAGGCCACAGATATATGTTGCTTAAAAATGATATGAACCATGGATAGACCTCAATTCTAATTTGTTGTATTACTACAACTGCAATGATTTTAGATCACAATTAAACCTCTGAATATAATAAGTTTTTGTTTGTTTGTTTATTTGTTTGTTTTTTTAAATCAGCAATTATTCAAACAGTAACTGCTTTAGCCAATAAGTCTTCAGTTAATAAAAATAAAATAGCAGTTATATTTTTAATAGTTTCTAACAATCATGCTGAAACCATTTTCATTTGTCATGTAATTATAGGCATTTTCAGGTTTGTCACCCTTACAGTGCCACCTAACATAACTTCCTCAAGTGTATGCTATATTTATGCTAACCTTTGTGACAACTGACTCAATGCCTTTTAAATCATTTTAAATTATGACCAGAACAGTTCTTTTTCTATTTTCCTGAGGTTGCTGTTTTGGTCTCAAAGTTTTTGTTAATCTCATGTTTTTGATTATTGTTTACAATAAAACTCTAGAGAAAAAGAAAAAGAAAAAAAAAAAAAAAAAAAAAAAAAAAACAGAAAAATACAAGTATCGTTTAAAAAAAAAAAAGTATTTCTTTAGGCAAAATTGCTCATTTAACTTGGGTATTCAATAAAAAAAAATGATTTGAAAATGTTTACAGTGTTGTGAATGAAGAAATTTTACAAAATGTAACAAATGTAATGTAATTGCCATCTTCATTTTTCTATGCTTTCACTGACAAGGACATCTAATGGATTTTCTCATTTACGGAATTACTTGTTTAAAAGGAAATGTATATTAGACATTCTCCACATAATGAGAAAATGACATTTTCTTGTCATATCACACACTAACCTTACAATTATGGAAATAGTGAATTTAATTAGATTTTTCACTTTCATTAAATGTGTGGAGAACCAGTATAAATTCAGCACATTGGACAGCTCCCAGTGCTGAATGGACTGAATCACAGACATCTGCTGAATATTTTCTGAAGTATATGAATCTGTCCCTCAATAATATTGAGAAAGTACTATAAGAAGCCACATCTGCATTAGCACCTTACAGACGTAGCTATAAAGCATATTCAGCTTGTATCTGACAACAATAAATCACACACTACCATGTATTCTGCCTCTTGAGGTCACAGGAATTACTTTGGAATGTAATGGTTACTTTTCTAATACAAGTAGAAAAATTACATGCTGTATGCGGCCAAAAAATGCAACCTCTAAGGAAGGAATGTTTCACCACAAAAATGAAAATTTGCTGCAAATGTATTCACCCTCAGGCTAATATGTGGATGAGTTTGTTTCTTCATGAGAATAGATTTGGAGAAATTTAGCACTACATCACTTGCTCACCAACAGATTCTCTGCAGTGAATGGGTGCCGTCAGATCCACTGGTGAGCAAGTGATGTAATGATAAATTTCTCAAAATCTTTTCTGATAAAGAATAAACTCATCTATATCTTGGATAGCCTGAGGGTGAGCATATTTTCAGCAAATGTTCATTTTTGGGGTGGACTATTATAATATAATATTATGTTTAGTTATTGATGAAAATGCTGAAAATGCCAAATATTAAATATTAAAATTAAATTAATATCTGGCCTGTTTGATTAGTAGTTCTTTAGGCTGACTAATCAACACTGTATCAAATGAAAGTAATTATTATAATAAAATGTAATCTTTAATTGAATCCCTGCTTTTTTAGACGGCTATTCCAGCATCTATAAGAACACAGAAATATTTTCCTGCATGAATTAATGTAATCTAGATGCCTTAATGCAAATACATGTACTGGAGCACACAAAAGCAGGCAAACACTAATGGAAACATACTTGCTTGGTGATCAATAACCTACTAGAGATGTGAAGTGAAGGTTTGATGACATTTAAAGGCAACAAATGTGAGGAGGTTGTAAGTGGTCTAAATGAGGCCTGTGGGTTTCCTGTTTTGACATGTTTAGATGTTGTTGCATAATAGTTTCTTGTTTTGATCCACTACAATAAAACAAAGAACCAAATTCATTTTACACTAGTCTTACAGTTCAGAGTTCATGAATTTACTCATTGCTTGTGAAATGTAAAGCACACAATATTGGGCTTATCTTCATGTCTGAATTATTTCTGATGCTAATCATAACTATTATCAAACAAACACAAGTTGCATTTTATCATTAAATAAATGTAAATGTAGCCTATATGCATATCTTTCTGATCATGAAAAGGTTTAAGATTTTCCTAATCACAAAGCCAAATCAGAGAAAAAAGTTTAAAAGGTAACACGTGATTGCTTCATACTGCTTTCATGTTCACACAATAACCCAATTTACCGCCAACCCCTCATGACGCAGGCCGCTTTAGGCAAAAACTTTTCCATTTGTGTCAACCAATCAGATAAGAGCTGACGCCTGCATTAAGACCATCATCATTTTGTGTCAGTTATTCACAATCACTCACTGAGATGGAGAGGCCAAGACTTGCTCTCATCGTGCTCATGAGTAAGAAAAATAAATACTTCTTCAGCTGTTTTTGAGAGGTTTTTTTTTATTTTTTACTTTCAATAGTTTTATATAATTATACAACTCAAGTATAAAAGTGCTTTATAAAGTTATTTTGTATTTTGTTATTTTATATTTGTTACAGTTTTACTGTTCTGTCAGAAAATAATCTATGGAGAAGAAGTGGAGATGAAGGTCAGACCAGGAGACAACATCACTCTCCACTGTGATCGCTCTCTAACTGTTGGTTCCAGCATTATATGGATAAGAAACTGCTCTCATGAAAATCAACCCTCTCTCATAATAGATTTTAGGAAACTGGACCTGGATATATTTCAGCGATTCAGCTTTATCCACAACCCCTATAATAATTCTTATGATCTACATATTACTAACATCAGTGTCTCTAATCTGGGACTTTACTACTGTGCAGAAGTAGAGAATAAGGTAAATAAAGATGAAAAAGGCATCATCTCCTCATCAGAAGTGCACTATTATGGAAACCGAACAACTCACCTCTCTCTGGAAGGTAAGAAAAAAATTATGCGAACCTTCTCAGTCAAGAAGCATGATAAAAATTAATTGATTTTTTTTTTTTTTTCTTAGTATTCATTGATATGTTTGTGTCTATTTTATTTTGAACAAGTGATTCCCTGTTCTGAACCCTCTGCACCTCCTGACTGTCTGCTCTGCTGGATGCTGCTGTTCAGTGTGTGTCCGGTGTGTTTTCTCTTCTCCTCTATCTGTGTGTTCTGCCTCTGTTGTAGGAAAACTACAGGTAATCGTTCATAGATTAATACTCTTCTTTTGCACTGCCACAGTAATAATAACAAATTTTGTCACTGACAAAGTTTTTTGTTTATTTGTTTAGCACTGCATCAATTGCAATGCTCTAATTTAAATATTCTCTTTTAGACTCTACAACTGATCAAAAATGCAAGCTGAAATGTAGAAATGTTATTGAGGTACAAACTACAAAAGTTTATCCACCATATAGAAAATTTCAATCACTGGCTCTTTTTTCTGTTGCTAAAAAAATTTGGGTACCACTTTACAAGAGGTTTCTAAAAGATAAGATGAACTAACATGAACTATCTGTTAATATAATGTAATGGAGCTTATGAACTAACAATGAACAGATCTATTTTTTGTATAAACCTACATTATTAAAGATGAATTAATACTGTGCAAACACATTGCTCATTGTTAATTAATGTATTATGTATTAAATAATATTATATAAATGGACCTTTTTGCAAAGCATAATCAAGTTTTGTTACATGTAATACATATGTTATATAATAAAATCAAAACATTATTTTTTTATTGCAGGAGAATGATGAGGTATGTTATGCATCTGTAGATGTGATGACCAGGAGACAAAAAGCGCACAGGGAAACGCGAGTGCAGAGTTCAGATTTCACTACTTACGCTCCTGTCAGAACAGAAACTGAATAGATTAGAAAGTTGCAGGAGCCTATCATTGCAACATCATGTTAATGGCATGCTTGTTGGTTAAGCAAAGTATTGACAAATAAAATTTCCTTTAAGAAAAAGTGTTTTAGTATGTTTCCATACTGTCTTTGTGGACACACAGTGATGATCTGAGTAAGAGGATGTGGAAGTGGGTTTCCTGTGTTAAGTAGGGTTTAGTTTAAGGTGTGTGTAGCTCTGTCCAACTGGATGACCACATTTATCTGACTCATTTTTACAATAAGCCTCAACAAATTTGTCCTAAATCACACTCTGTATTGGATGAGAAATAAGCATTCTGGGGCTGCTGAGAAGGTTAATATGTTTGAAAAAAATTAAATTAAAATTTTAGTGCTGTCTGACAAATTGTAAAGAAAACTAAGAAACCTACATTCATGCCTATTTTAAATTTAAAATAAACATTTAGAAATACATTATTTGAAGTTTTTTTTTTTTTTTTTTTTTTTTTTTTGAACCGTTTGAGTTACTCTTCAAAGGAGCTTCACACTCATGTCTTTATTGTCTTTCAAAGAAAGGTCATGTCTTTTTCTCACTTATAAAGATGACAATCTTAACCACAAATGTTTCCATCCAGTTTTGCTGACTGTGTGCATATGAGGTAGAAACAGAAAGGACAGCGTTTGGTTTGTGTCTGTAGATGCTTATGTGGTGAGTTTGTGGTGAATTCGGTTTGTTTGCTTGCAATGTCTGTAAAGGCCTGATTTGCACCTGCAGACTTTCTCCACACTCTCTGATGTATAAAGTGACACATCAGTGACACACATGACACAAAGACAATTACTTTTTTTTTTTTTTTAAGACATGTTGACTGTTGCAAGATAGCAGACAGGTCAACATGTCTGGAGCAATCGAAAGTGGAATCTACATATACATACGTATATACATAGAACGCATCAACACTTTACACTCTGCACTGAACTCAACCGCCTAGTGTATGAATTATATAAAGTTATTTTGTTATTCAACATAGGAGACTATTTTGTTTGTTTGTTTGTTTAATCATACCCAATTAAAAATAGTAAACTGTGGTTTATATGTTTTGACAAAATGTTTGTGATGAATTGTACATCATGAAATCACAACAATCTTTTACAGTCATTTAGAGCGACATAAGGATGAGGAACTTACAGAATTGTTCATATTTTTCATCATCTCTAATGACAATGATTTTTAAGGAAATGCTTTTTTTTCAGTAGAAATTCAGCACATTGAACAGCTCCCAGTGCTGAATGCACTGAACAACAGACTGTCTGCGTCATTTCTGATACATAAAGTAGGCCTGTTCGTGGTTGTGCTTCCTGTTGGTTGAGGAAGTATTAAGAGAAGCCATATTAGCACCTTGCAGAGATATGTAACAATTTACACCAGGTATGTTCATTCATATCATGTTCAGCTTTTATTATTTTTAATAATTTGAAACCATTTATCTTGCAAACACATCTCTGGATTTTTTTTTTTTTTTTTTAAGTAAATAAAATTTTAAGTAGGATATATTTTGTTCATGATTTTTCGAAAGTGGGAAAAAAATTGAAGTGAAGAATGGGACATATGCATGATTCCCATTTAATATTAAAGAACCTGTTGTTTTCATACTCACATAGACATATTAACCCATAAAGACTAGTAGGTCTTGCTAACATTGCAGTTTTCTTTGTTGGGCATGTTTTATTGATCTTCACTTGTGTAATGCCAAATTACACTCTCTTATAATTAAACAGAGCTAATTTCAGGTCAGTGGACATCTGTCAGTGTCAGTTTAACCACAGTATAGGTTCATTTATTGTGCAAATATGTGCACGTTTACCTAAACACAAAACCACACAAAGACTAATGGAAACATTTGTGCTTGGTGACCAGTGATCAACCAAGAGATATGAAGTGAGAGCTTCATGACGAGTGTTTGTAAGTGGTCTGGATGAAAGACTTGTGGGTTTCCTGTTTTGACATGTTTAGATGTTGAATTGAATCTATAATGAATTTAAAGGTGAACTTCAAAAACTTTGACCTATGCGACAGGCATAAACTGACTGAATGAATTAGAAATGTAAAGCGCAAAATGTCTCAAATAAGAATGCTTATCTGCATGTCTGAATCAAAGATATAGTTAAACACATTAATCAGATAAACTAAAGTCATCTTTAAAATTTCAATTTATTTATTTATTTATTTTTATTTATTTTTTTTTTAACAAATCAGCCTGATAACAAAGCCAAATCAGAGCAAAAAAAGTCTAAAAAGTAACTGGTGATTGGTTAAAAGCACTCTCACTCTTCGTACTTCCAAACAACAACTCAGTTTACTGCCAGCCCCTCATGACGCAGGCCATTTCAGGGTAAAATTTTCCATTGGTGTAAACCAATCAAATAAGAGTTGACGTCTGCATTAAGATCCTCACTAGTGTCATTGTCAGTGTCACACTCACAATCACTCACTGAGATGGAGGTGCCAAGACTTGCTCTCATCGCACTCATGTGTAAGAAAAAATATACTTCTTCAGCTAAATGAAAATGTCACTACCATGAATATTTTGGTTAAACAATTTGAAGTTCTTCATTAGGTTATTTTGTGCTTTTACAGATGTCTTACTGTTCCGTCAGAAAATAATCTATGGCGAAGAAGTGGAGATGAAAGTCAGACCAGGAGACAACATCACTCTCTACTGTGATCGCTCTTCAACTCATAGTTACCTCATTGTATGGATAAGAAACTGCTCTCATGAAAATCAACCCTCTCTCATTATAAATTTTAGGCATGGGTTTAAATGGGGCCTGAAGTTTTTCCAGCGATTCAGCTTTATCCACAACCTCTATAATAATTCTATTGCTCTACATATCACTAACATCAGTGTCTCTGATCTGGGACTGTACTACTGTGCAGAAGTACAGAGTAAGGTAAATAAAGATGAAAAAGGCATCATCTCCTCATCAGATGTGTACTATTATGGAAAACGAACAACTCGCCTCTCTCTGGAAGGTAAGAAAACACTTCAGTTGGTCATTATTAAATCATTGCTTGTGTAATTCTGGAAAACTTCACCTTCTTAGTGAAGTGACTTTTTTTTCTTTTTTTTATTAATATTCATTACAATTATTCATTTATATTTATTTTACCTTGAGCAAGTGACTTCCTGTTCTGAACCCCTGAACACCTCCTCCACAACACCTCGTGTATCAGACTGTCTGCTCTGCTGGATGCTGCTGTTCAGTGTGTGTCCGGTGTGTTTTCTCCTCTCCTCAATCTGTGTGTACTGCCTCTGTTGTAGGAAAACTACAGGTAATTATTCACTACTTCATTTTTATTTTAATATAAAGATTAACAGCTTTGTCAGTTACCATATTTTGGATGAGCAAGGCCTGCACACAAAATGTAAAATTTATACAGTAGAGTTAGAAACAGAAATGTAACACAAGCATAATTGCATGCACTTTAAGCCATTTATGTATGTAAGTGATGTTCTAATTTAACAATCCACTGTAGATCTTGAGACAGATCAGAAAGACAAGTTCAAAAGTAGAAATACAGCTGAGGTATGAACAATATAAACATACATGTTCATTACAGACATTGACTCTTTTTATAAAAACCAAAACATTAATTTATTAATTTTCATTTCAGTGCACGGATGAAGAGGTGTGTTATGCATCTTTAGACGTGAAAACCAAGAGACAAAAACAACGCAAGACAAAGCAAGTGCAGAGTTCTGACTTCAGTACTTACGCTCAGGTCAGAACACAAACGGAATAGGTTTCATTGTCATCTAACATCACATGTAATCATACAAGGTAGAGGATTTTTTTTTTTTTTTTTTTTCCCATTACATCTGAAATGATATGTCCATACTTGGATACTTTTTTTTGGCACATTGAATTTTTTATGAGCTACAAAAATCAGACCTGTAAAGTTATTACCCTAGTGCTCAGTGCAGTACAAGGTTTATTTTTTTATTTATTTTTTTCTTTCACCTCAAATAAAAGTGTTAGTACAGTTTTTGTGAACACGTAGTGATGATTGAATAACAGGATGTGCAAGCAGGTTTCCTGTGTGAAGTGATGTTTAGCTTAAGGTGTGTATATGTCTTGACTGACTGACTGCAACATTTATCTGACTCAGTTTTACTCAGCATGGAGTGTGTTTTTGGGAAACTGGGCTGAATTGTAAAACTATCGTTTTCCATTCGGTTAGTGCTTGTATGCTTATGAGACAGAAATAGGTAGGACAGAGGTTAATGTGTAAACGCTTATGTGGTGAGTTTGTGGTAAATTTGGTTTGAATGCATTGTATGCATGTAGTGTTTGCAAAAGCCTTTCTTCAGACTCTGGTGGATGAGGAAGTATCAAATTGACTGCATCTCTCAGAATGAAGCACAAAGAGCAGGTTTCAGTTTTTGCAAGTCAACACTTTGGACATTTCTGTTTCACTTTGGCAATGTACAAAACGTGACAACTCAAATGATGCTCAAGATAATCTCATACCAATTAAAAATTGTATGTGTAAAAAAATGTGCTTCTTCTACCCGTTCATTTACTTTGTCATTGTATTTAATTGCATGATAATGTGTATTTTCACTTTATCTGTCCATTATCTGTCTGAAAACGACTCATTTTAGTGGTCAGATCAGTCAGTTTAGATTTACTAGTGGCCAGTGGGGGGCAGTATGAGTTTGGGTTTGTAAAATCTGTGACGTGAAATGTCTAAAACATGTACAAATGCTTGTTACATTCCACTTTTATTTGATTAATATTTTTACAGTACATTTCTATTTGAAAGTTACACAGCGAATAAATAAGTCATATCAATTGATGTTTGTTCAGTCTCCCTAATTGTGTTTGGCAAATCATAAAGTCCTAAAAGATATATTAAAGTTAAGTGACGAAAGAACATATGAGGGAAGAACATATTCATGTATTAATGTGGTTCATGGGGTAAGTGGATATGTATGCGTGTTTCTGACCCTTTAAGAAACGTCATTAAAATGACCAGTAGGTGGCGCTGATGGAGTTTCTGCAAAAAGTGTTTTACTCCTCAGTCCAACATTAAATCCATTCCACACATTGCATAAACAGTAGTCTCACAGAGAAAATTGGATTATAGAGTTATTAGAAGGTTATTGCAGTAACTCTGTTTGTAGTTGAATTAAAAGGGCAAATAAGGTGTGGGTGATAACGAGACATTTAGACACGTTCATTCAATCGTTTCTTTATTCTACAACTAAAGTATCTATAATTTCTGCAATACTGCAATGGAGTTTCATGAATTTTCATAAAATCTGGGTTATGAGCCCAAATTAAAAATAAAAAATAAAAATTAAATATGTAAAAACAAACAAACAAACAAACAAACAAATAAATACATAAATGTTAACTGAAGAGAAATGAAGTATTTTATTATATTAAGGTACTTAAATAACTAAATTAAAAATCAATAAATAAACATTACTCAAAAACATATATATGTAAAATAATAAACTGAAAGAAATTAAAAACCAAAAAATATATAAAATGAAAATAAAAACAAATAAAAAAATGACAACCACATAATATAATTATTTAAACTTTAATTAAATTAAACTAAAATAAATTTGATAAAATAACAGCATAAATATGACATTAAATATCTACCATATCCATTTATAAGGATAATAAAGATCAACAAATTACCAGTCCTTGTGTCTATTGATTTTGACTATTTCGCTTTATACAACATCTCAGTAAACAAGCAGATAAGTCACTTGCTGTATATTTTGCGCATCAGGCCTATCGCCAGTTATTTTGTTTATTTATCCTCTGCCAAAATAGTTCCAACCAATATTAAAGCAGAACCCCATTTCTGTGCACAGTAGAGATGTTTTGTTCCTGAATGAATCAGCATTTTTGAACAAACAATGACTTACTCATAAAGACACGTCTGCTATACAGTATAGTGTCTATATTAACTATAGGCTTTAAATGCTAATATACATTTTCACTTATTACACATTACATAAGCAAAAGGATATGTTTGGAAAACGCTTCTGAAATCTTCTACCAGCACCCCATAACTAAAAGCCATGGCTATATGACAGCCGGGAGTCAATTTTTCATTGTGCTACCTCAAAACCACTTGAGACTTTATTTTTGAGACTCGAAGCTGGGATGCCTGCAAAGGGTCATAATATAAAACTTGTGCAAAAAGCATCCCAACCAACTCCTGCTGAAAAGGTAAGCCTGTTTTTTAAAAAAACTGAATAGATAAAAACGTGTTATGTGGCCTTTGTTGTGGGCCACCATGGACTCTGGGGGAAATTAAGATATTCTTCAGTTTAAAACAAGAAATACACACACAAACTTAAAAACAACAGCAATAAAATAGCTTGACCTTAATTTGGATTTGGCGTGAAGTTGCTTTTCCCTTGCGGCATTAATTTCTGTTTCCACGTGAGTAGATATCAGACATTCTTTCAGCTTAACAACAGAGTAGTCAAACATAGACAATGTCGATGTCGGTCAGTCGAGGAACAGATGATTTCCTCCTTGGTTGTGCCAGCTGCTGTCGATGTCATGCTGTGTGTGTGTGAGCGAGTGTGTGTGGTATGCATGGGTGGGTGCAGGGCATGCATGCTAATTGCATCATGTCATTCTTGCCCTTAATTTTTAACTGTGAAGCAGTATAGAATGACATTATTGAAAATGCTAATGCTAACAATAAAGGAATAAATTAATACAGTTATTTATTTTGTTTGTTCATTCATTTTATGTATGTTTTATTTTTGTCTTCAAAGTAATAAAAATACATTCTAGGCCTTTTCACAGTTGAAATAATTAACTCTGGGTCATTTTTATCTAAACCATGGGTAAATTAAATCCTGGGTTTTCTTGTTTCAGGTTTCACACTGCTCATAAATTACCAGGGGTTAATAATATAACCTGGGTATTCAAAATCACAAACTGATGTTTCACATTGTAGGCCTACAATATATGGAAGCCAGTTTCTGCCATGAATAAAAAATTTAAAAAGGTAATTGCGACTTTTTTAATCTTACAATTCTGACTTTCTTTTCAGAATTGAGTGATACAAATTCAAGTTTATATCTCGCAAGTGTGACTTTACAACATGCAAATGTGAGTTATCATGTCAGAATTCTCACAATATACTTAGTAACGCAACATACAAGTAATGCGTGTTATGTAATCAGATTACTTTTTCAAGTAACTAGTACAGTAATGTATTACTTTTTAATTTACAAGATCTGAGTTACTTTTTCCTCCCATTTATTGATTGAAAGCTCTCCTGTCCCCATGTTGAGAGAAATTGGGAGTAAGATGTTAGTTCTAGAATAAATGTGAACATGCATCAATTCATCTCACTCACAAAAAAACAGATTCAGTATTCCTCAACTCAGAATATGAAATTACTGCAAACCTGCAATAATTAAATATGTTAAATAATACAAATATCCTTAATGTATTTAATCCCATTTTATTAACCAGTGTCTTTGCTGCTGACCTTCGATGATCTAATTCAACTATAGTAATAAGCAAATATTACTCACGAACGTAGTGTTTTCACGACTGACCAAAGCAGGTGGATATGCAAAACTCGATTGGATGTGTATTGCTAAGCATCTAAAAAAAAGAACCAGTGCTAACTTTTAACCCCTTGCGTCTTTTTCAGCAGCTCATAGCGTCTTTTTAAATTAAAAAAAGTTCAACTTTTCTGAAAAAAAAAAAAAAAAAAACTTCCTACGTCAAGCGCCTTTTTGACAGCTGACCAATGACAAGCCAGTAGCGAGACCTGTCGTTTCCATAACAACAAGAAAAAATGCAGAAGGTGCCGGTAGATTTTTATTTTATTGTTGTGAACCGACATTCTCCTCCCGTTAACTTCAAATACAGACACGCGGCGCCGATAGCCTAGTGTGCAGAGCGTCGACATGTAGCGCCGTTGCGCTTTGGGTTCGGGCGTCCCTTTTTCAAGTCCCGGCTCACAGACCCTTCGCAATCCCTCCCCCTCTCTCTCCCACCTCACTTCCTGTCTAAATACTGTCCTATCATATAAAGGCAAAATGCTGAAAAAAAAAAAAAAAAAAAGCAGCTGTTGGTATAGCAACAAAAGATGCCCTCAGCTGCAATGCTGGCAGATTTTTTATTTTTTTTTTTATATTAAAAAAGCGCCCTTGTCAACTTTTTCTTGTCAAAAAAGACGCCAAGTGTGAACATAACTCTGGTTTTAAATGACAAGTGTGAAATGTTCCTATACCTGGGGTTAAAAACAGGGTTTAGAACGACAATACCCTGCTGAAAAAGATAGCTAAAGCCTAACCAGCCTAAGCTGGTTGGCTGGTCTTAGCTGGTTTTAGCTGGTCTCCCAGCCTGGCCAAACCAACTAAAACCAGCCTAGGCTGGTTGGCTGGTTTTAGCTGATTTAAGCTGGAAGTAGTTGGTTTTAGCTGGTCTCCCAGCCTGACCAGCCTGAAAGTGGCCAAAACCCCCCTAAAACCAGCCTGCTGACCAGCTATGACCAGCTAAGACCAGGCTGGATGACCAGCTAAAACCAGCCAACCAGTTTAGGCTGGTTTTAGCTGTTTTTTTCAGCAGGGTAGAATGACAGAGTGTTAATAACACGGGGTTAAACGTGGTGTTAATAGCACCTTCTTTGATTTACTTGATTCAAGAGCAGCTTAAAAATAAGTATTTTGTGGGCTCTTTTAAGTGTTTTCATGACTAATTTTAAGATCAAAACAAATTAGGACACTGATGCCATCAGTAAGCTAACTGTCTGTGGTGGTGCTATTTTGGACTAACTAACCAGCCTTTCACATCCTGCACACTTTGCACTCTCTGCATATGTTGATGTTAGCATTTTGTGATAGTGTTGCATAAAGAAATACATGCATAATATTAAAAAAAAGAGATGAAGTAACAGGCAAATACATGCTGTCAGCCTTGGCAACACTTCTCTCCTCTACTGTCACGGTGTGTTTTAGGTCTGATGGGAAAATATTACAGGACTTTCTTTTGTTAGGTAATCACCCAAACACAGTCATGCATTCTTGTGTAAGGTGTCTTATTTTCATATCTGAAATAAACACGCTTGCGTTTGATGCTTAACAGCTGTTCTAAACATACTGTGCACATCCATCTCAAACATATGAAAGTTAAACTGACCTTATCTGAGAATTTCTGATTCAGGTTTGGATAGAGATATAGTGAAACAGACACTCAAAAGCCTGAAAGAGGAGGACTGAAGAGGACAGTGATCTTATATATACAGTGCTAGAGGGGTTGAAAGGGCTGCTGTCAAAATAGAAGCAGCGTTTTAACTTGAGTAGCATTTTCTCTCCATCAGACGACCTATAAAATAAATGTTCATGTGGATATGCTTCTGTAGAATGAGTAACACTGGTACAAATAACTCTGCGTTTATTGCTTAAATAATCTATCGGCAACACAAGGAAAAATCCATCAACTAAACCTTTAGTATTTTCTGAAATTCTGCATTTCACTTTCTGTATATTCAGAAAAATGGCCCATTCTCAAGCAATATTATATTAAAAGAGTAATAAGTCTCTTTTAAATACATATTAGTGACCATGTTACGAATGACTGCACCACAGCAGCACTTAATAAGAAAGTAGCCATATCTTAATAATACATTAATCTATAATTAGGAGCCATTTCAGTGCTGCAGGACATATAAGCTAGTGGTCGTATAATACAACAAAGAGTTCCACCATATTTAATGAATCATAACTACCCAGTGATCCATTTAAGTAAAAAAAAAAAAAAAAAAAAAAAAAAAAACACCTATTTTTTGTTTGTTTGGTTTTTTTTATTTATTTATTTATTTATTTTTTTTTATTTTTTTTTTATTTTCCTAAAATGGCTTTGAAAGCTAAACCATTTTTTTTTTTTTTTTTTTTTTTTTAGCTTTTACATATTCCTTTGACATTATTCTTTTGGAATTTGTCATTTCACAGTTCACAATTCAAAACAGCACCCTGAGTGAAAATATCTGGCAGGCATCAAATTAAAGTAAAGTTTTAACTCAAGTTTAATTTGTTCTTTGAGGAAAAGTGACAATCAGACCCGAGGTGTTGAGACATGAAGAACTATTAAAAGCGCTGCGATAGGAACTTGTTCTCTCACAGAGCAGATGTTTTATCACATGAAGGATGTGTTTTAGTCAGCTTGGATAAGAATGGCTATTGGATGAGCAGTAATTAAAGGGATAGTTCGCCCAAAAATGAAAATTTGCTGAAAATGTACTCACCCCCAGGCCATTCAAGATGTAAATGAGTTTGTTTCTTCGTTGGAACATATTGAGAGAAATTAACATTGCATCACTTGCACACAAATGGATTCTCTGCAGTGAATGTGTGGCATTAGAATGAGAGTCCAAACAGCTGATACAAACTTCAGTTCATTAATTAACATCTTGTGGAGCATCACTTCTGGCCAAAATATGAGTCCGTAATCTATTATAGCGCTTCTTCTAGTGAAAAAGTCCAATGTTGTCCTGCAACAGATTGTTTGAAGTTAAAAACATCTTAGTGATGGATTTGTTTATTACAAAAACGTAGCTTTTTCTTCACAAGACATTAATTGTTGGACTGGAGTTGTGTGGATTACTTGTGGAATATTGTGATGTTTTTATCAGCTGTTTAGACTCGCATTCTAATGGCACCCATTCACAGCAGAGGATCCACTGCTGAGCAAGTGGCAAGTTCTGCTTTATTTATTTTTATTTTCAAAGTCCTTTTTTTTTTTTTTGGTTTTAATTTTGATTCAGTTTTCTTTTTTTTTGGTTTTAATTTTTCTCTGTTTTAATGGTTAAATGAAATTTTATTCATCAAAAGCATGTATAATTAATTGAAATCATGAAACATACAATATTAAAAAGCAATTTATTAAAAGTTTAACAAAAACTTCATCTTTTAAGGCCCGATGAAATGTTTTTTTCCCCTTCTTTTTAGCAAATTATGTTTTCCATTAATTTTCCATTAATTTTCTATTCCATTTTAATGGTTTCTTTAAATATTAATAATCCAAAGCATCTCTAATTAATTGATTTTTTAAAAAAAAAAAAATAAAAAAAATGTATTCCAGAAGTACTGTGTTGTGTTTTTACCGTACAAGTAAAATCTGGCAAATCATTTTTCTGGTAAATATTCCTTTAAAAATAATGTTTTAATAATAATTTTAGTAGTAGTAGTACTACCATTACAATAAGTAACATTTCTATCACGGTTTCTGAACTTTTATTTTGACGGGATGCTGTGAAGACCTTTAGGTTTCTGTTTGTATATGATATGAGGATAGTTTTGCACTGTAAAATGCTCATAAAGTGACTGTCAGAGAAGTTCTAGAGATTATGTTCATGTATTCATGTACTTACATAATGAGGCGGCAGAGGCTGAATGTATGTGTAGTAAATGAAATCATGTGCCATTCATTCACACAGAGAAACGCAGAAAATGCAGGATTCATATTTAAATGGTATTTTTGCGACTTAATATTCACAGACACTAGTCCATATTGCGTTTTGATTTAAGTGTAATGACCTACTTTTGATGTATCCATCCAAAATTTGATACCGTTTTTATTACTGGATTCAGCAATTCTGTCCGTGTTTTCTGCATCGCGGAAATCATAGGGCCCTACTTTAAAGTTCCTCATTTTGAACCATATTGTAAAATATTTCAGATGAAAACAATTATTAGATATCAGTTTTGTTATATTTTCCACATATAATGTCATGTTCTGACATTGCATCCAGGTCACTGTGTGAGCGTGTTTTCTATGGTCCTTCATAGTAGGATGTCATGTAATCTTAGGACACAAGCATCATGTGTGGGGGGATAAGAGTAGGAGAGTACAGCCTAAAGGATGTATAATGAGAACTAAAGTACACAGCGTACACACTACTCATGTGCCACTAAAGAAACATTCACATAAGAGTTTCTTGTGAATGCAAACTGAGTTTAGAGGAATACACACTGCAAATCTCTATTTTTTTGTTCAAAAGTCTGGGAAACCATTTTTTCAGACATATTTCATCCAAAGTGACTTTCAGTACACTAATTGAATTAAAGCAGTGTGGGATTTGGCGCTATGCTCCAGTAGACATTAGTGATAGAGAGGATTTTGATCCCCTACCTGAGATTGAACCAGTGCTGTTTATGTCAGCAACTCAAAAAATCTGAGCTTATAGGGCAAAAACAGTGAGCGCACACTCGCTCAGTCACTAAGGATGCTTTCAGTTTTCTAGGTCAGCTCATCTAAAGCCTGAAGGTACCACAAACCAGTTGCTTCATGCTTCGTGCTATGGCAACACAAAAAACAAAGTAGTTCAATTTAATTATATGTCGACTTAATTTGTGCATGGCACTCTGCCAGTTGCCTGCCTCTGTTGTTGTCTTTGGTTATAATAATTGCAGTTGTTGGTCATGTGGTGCTTCCATCGTTTCCCCTAGCTATACTGTGACTATTCAACACCACTGAATGCATTCAGTGACATAGGAAATGCATCAAATGAATGTGTGTTCTTTCGCACACAAGCATTATTGTATTCACAATGCAGACTGTTGTTTTGACAGTGCATTAGCATATTTATCCATTAAATAGCCAGTTAAAAACATGTCAAATGTTAAAGCTTCTACACAAATCCAGATAACAGAAAGTTTACTTTAATTTGGAAATTAGAATTGACATTAGTTTATGCATTTAAGCATTAAGCCGACAGCTTTATCCATGGCAAATGGAACTGCATACAAGATAGAGGATAAAATGAGGTAAGATGCAAGTAAAGATGTGACTAAATCCCATCTCATCACATTTATTGAATGTTTATGCATTTATTAATCTTGATGTTTCATCTGAACATCACATTTGTGAGATTCATTCCATCTGAAAAGTACTGAGGTTAAATAATCAATATTTCTTTTCACTGAATAACAGTAGCTGCGTTTTCATTACCCTTCAAGAGCCGCAAATTTAAATTGCGAATTGAAAATACGCCTAATGGAAACGCGTCAATTTCGCAAAAACTCCCTTATATCGCAAAAAAGTTTTTACGCTTGCATGAGGTGGTTTTTCAGGCAATTCGAAAAAGGAATATTTCGCAAAACTGCAATGGAAACGGCTTTTTCGTATATACAGGTCACATGGCATATGTAAAAATTCAGTATGATCATTCTTCAATGTACTATAAACTCCAAGAAACACTTCATACATAGCCGCTCTCAAGTATAAGGGGCTTTCCCTGATATTAATGTGCACTGTGATTACTGTGTGCACTGCACGCATCTGCGGCACGTAATGACACCGACACGGCCACCGGAGCCGATGTTATGTATATACCAGCAGCGTCACGCACATTTCTGAAGCAGCTCTCCGCCCTGCTACACAAATATACAAATATGCCTCTTTCGATTAAATAAAGCCAAAATCTGTCCAAATCCCACCAAAATCTGTTGCCACGACTTATCGCAAGAGGAACAAATTAGTTTTAGTCGCATAACATCGGTTAATGGTAACGTTGTCATTTCGCAATAGTTTTCTTATCAACATTTATATAATCTTGCCAAAGTTTTGCACAAATCAGTAATGGAAACGCATGTCTTTTTTTTTTTCTTTTTTTAAATGGTGGATATTAGTAGTGTTTTTTATGTCACAGATCACTATGACACAGAAATTAATATAGATGTTTACTATTAATATATATGTATATGTATATATATATATATATATATGTGTGTGTATATATTTATATATTTATATATGTGTATATATATATATATATATATATACACACACACACACATTTATAACCTGTAAGCCATTTTAGAAACTTAAAAAAAAAAGTAATCATGACTTTATAATCTCACAATTCTGACTTTTTTTTCTCACAATTGCAAGTTTACATCTCACAATTTAGATTTTTTTTTTTTTTTTTTTTTGCACGGAGCGAACATACACACACACACACACACACAAAAAAAATCTCTGAACTGAGTGATATAAACTTGCATAGTGCTAGCAATGGCAAGACCATGGGTTCAGTTGCAGGAAATGCATATACACTGATAAAAGAGTCTCCCTTTAAGAACAGTTTGCATTTACTGCAAAATTTTAGCATACTTAGATGATTTTAGTATGTACAGGATGATGATGCATTGTATCATATATTATTAAGGGAAATAAAAGAACAAATTTGCCAGTTGAACCCAAGCCATTGTTAGCGCTATGTACCACCAGTTTACCAGTTACAGGAGCTCTAAAGGAAGAATGTATAAATTAGAGAAACAAAAAGTATAGATGAAAGAACAGAGGATAAAGGGTGAACTAAAACGACAAAATGAGCCTCTTATCCTCTTCCTAATCGTCATTTCAATTTTCTCATGCTTCGGGCTCCCTGTGGTGTTTTTTATTCTCGTTCGATTGCCCTTTTTCCTCGCTACCAAAATTAGAGCGTTCTCTGTAGCTCATGTCTTTAAGGTCAGGCCTCACAAGTGTAGACACTTTGCGCAGGGGAACGATGTTCGGGGAGATAATGTACGTGAGTGTGTGTATTCTAGGCTTTTGGGCATGTTAGACATGAATCCAATTTGATGTGTAATTTTGCATTCTGATAATTTAATTAAGAACGGCCGTGTCACATTATGTCGTACCGATGGAGGAGAGATAACAACGTGAGGGGTGAGAGAATAGGATCATAAATAGGTCTACGGAGAGAGAAGGGTATATCTTGGCGGAATAAAAGAGGGAGATATCGAGCAGAGAATCAAGAAAGTTAGAGGTGTGACCGTTTCCTCAGGCAGTGGATCAGTTATTGGCCTACACACACGCATATTGCCATCTCCTGGGGCTCAGCTGTGTTTGCGCACATGTGGACCTCTGACCAGAGCCTCGGGTTAAATCTGAGACGAGCGGAGATAATTAATAGTAGAAGAGTTATTGTGACAACTCCCAGTGCTGTTGTCCAGACACGTTATTGAAAAATACATCGTACTTAACGCATGTGGCTGTTTCAAATGCCCCACGCCGACTCATCTCTCTCGGCAGCTTTTTTAAAATGAGTCAGGAACATTTGTGCAGATCTCGAATGGTTTATTTAAGACCGTAAAGCATTGCTGTGACAACCCGTGGCTTAACCGCAACCGTGGCGCAGGGCTTGTATCCTCAGACAACTCTATTAAAGACAGAAAATAGAGCATCCGTGTTTGTTTTTGTCATCCTCACTGGATCTTAGGACTAATTAGTGGATTTTTAGCCCCAGAGTTTCTGTGGTCACAGTAAAAGTTAAAGTCAGCATGAAACGGAAGTTGCAATCTTCTTTTCTGCCCTGTTGTAATGTATATTCGAGTGAAATGGCTTCTTGAACAAGGAAAAAAAAAAAATGTAGGGCAGACTGCAAAAAATGCTTTTCTTACTTAGATTTTCTTGTCTTGTTTCCAGACAAAATATCTAAAAATTCTTAAATAAAAAAAAGATTTTCTAGACAAGTAAAAATTATTGTCTTGTTTTCAAAAAAAAAAAAGTCAAAATTATGTGAAATTTAGCTAGAAAAAAGCAAAATAATCTTTTCTATTTGAAATAAGATTATTTTGCTTGTTCTAAGCAACAACTCACTTAATTTTGACTTTCTGAAAACAAGACGATAATCTTTACTTGTCTAGAAAATCCTTCTCAATTTAAGAATTTTTAGATATTTTGGCTGGAAACAAGATGCATTGCAGTGTATTATTATAAGTGCATTGCAGTGTATTATTATAATTATTAGTTTATTTTATTTTATTATTTTTATTTAATATTTCATTTCAAACCTACAGACATTTTCAGGGAAATCTTTTAATTTGAATTCGTAATTACTGAGTTTATACATTGCAAAAATGATTATTTTTTACTAATTATTTTTGTCTTTTTTTTCCCAGTGCAAATATCTAAACATTCTAAAATCAAGATACATTTACTTGAGATGCAACATGACTTAAGGTGTTAATTCTTGTTTTAAGAAAATTATATCAAAATTTTAATTTATAAGTTTGTACTTAAAACAAGACAATCGTCAATGGGATCAGAAAAAAAAATAGCAGATATTTGTTCTTGTTTTAAGTAGTCACTTAATTTTAATAATTTGTCAGAAAACAAGATTTTATGTCTTATGCCATTTTGCTTTACAAGTACATCAAGAATGTTTAGATATTTAACTGAAAAACAAGACATACTGAGTAAGAAAATCATTTATTGCAGTGTATTTTATTATTATTATTTTAAATAATAATTTGCACAGATAAATAATTCATAACAAACACTGTAATATTCCAAAAAAATACATTTAATGGAGACTAAAGCTAGGGACAAATAAAACACTGAACATAAGAAAAATAGGAGATATTTTCCATATGCTTTTCAAGGAAAATCACAATGATAAAGGTCAAGTACAAACTGCAAAGTAAAAGTAGAAAGAACAATGTAAATGTCTGTTGCGAAAGTCACTAAAAGCCTCTTTTGTAACAGCAAGACGTGGCAGTGTGTGTGTAATATGTCACAACGTTCAGTCAGGCAAAATCACGTACGCGAGGAGCCATGGGAGACAAAGGAAGGTTTTCTCTTACTGTTAGCAAAGAGCCATTCAGCCCCACTAGCTGATAAAGACAAAAAGAAATGCATGAAAAATGCATGAATGAAATCTCCCTCTCACTTTCTCTCTCTAGCTCATTCCCTGAATCACTGTTGGATTAAATGAAAGGGGGATCTAAGATGAGAGTGCGTGAGAGAGGCAGACGCTTTATTTATTCATTGTCTTAAGTGGCTGAGTGGGTGAACCCAGTGTAAAACCCCTCTGGCACAACCCCATACACACACGCACACACATACTCACCAACACACACACACATATGCACGGACTGGTGTCAAACGTCCCTTGGGGAGCAGGTCGTTAGAGGTCTGTTTAGCATGCAATATGATGCAGTGAAATTGCAGACATTTTGGTTTAAGGGATTTCGACAGATAGATGTGCATATATGTGCAAGTCCCCTTCTTGAAATGAGTAGATTATGCTGTCACTCTAAAATCTAAAACCAAGTATGCTTTTTTTAATTGGAGAAGGCCAAGAGAGCTTGTGGGGGAGGGGCTGTGCTTTGCTGGTGTCATTTAAAGGAATAGTTCACCCAAAATGAAAATCTGCTGAAAATGTAATCACCCTCAGACCATGATAGATTTATTTCTTCATCAGAACAGGTTTAATCAGTCCAGACAACTGATAAAAAAATCACAATAATCCACACTGCTCCTGCTGATCAATTAACTCTTGTGAAGTGAGAAGCTCATATGCAACAATTACAGGAGGTTCAAATGCTCACTAAGGCTTCAGAAGTAAAACCTATACATTAAGAGCCGGGGGGTGAACACTTTTTGAATTTGAAGATCAGGGTAAATTGAACTTATTTGAACCAGGGGTGTAAATGTTTGAACAGAATGAAGATGTGTACATTTTTTCTTATTTTGCCTAAATATAATATTTTTTTTCATTCAGTACTGCCCTTCAGAAACTACAGAAAATACATGTTTCCCAGAAGACAAAATAAGTTAAATTTACCCTGATCTTCAAATGCAAAAAAATTTCACCCCCCGGCTCCTAATGCTTCCTTTTTTCTTTCTGGAGCATCAGTGAGGGTTGGAACCTTCTGTAATAGTTGCATATGAGTTGTCAGTTGTCCTCAGTGTGAAAAGATGGATCTCAAAATCATACAGTCATTCTTAGAAAGGGTTCAAATACATGAAAATACTGAAAAAACAAATAATTTGTGGGACCTGAAGGATTTTTCTGAAGAACAGCGACCAGTTTAACTGTTCAGGACAAACAAAGGACACTTAAAAAAAAAAAAAAAGAAAAAAAAAAACAGCTGTGGATCATTTAGGTAACAACACAGTGTTAACAATCAAGTGTGTGTAAACTTTTGAACAGGATCATTTTTATTAAGTCAACTATTATTTTCTCTTGTGGACTATATGTAAATGTCTCTTATGTGAAATATCTTAGGTCTAAATAATACTAAATAAAAAAATTGCTTGCATTTTGTATGATCCCTCTTATTTTGGTAAAATAAGTAACATTTTGCAGATTCTGCAAGGTATATGTAAACTCATGACCTCAACTGTATAGATGAATTTTGATGTGAGAGGACAACAAGGGTTGTAATTTTTTTCACCAATTACCATCTAAATGTGTTAATGAGGGATTTGTTTCTTATAAACATTCAGCTTTTTACTTCACAAGACTAATTGATGGATTGGAGTCGTGTGGATTACTTGTGGAATATTGTGATGTTTGAACTCTTATTCTGACGGCACCCATTCACTGCAGAGGATCCACTGGTGAGCAAGTGATGTAATGCTAAATCTCTCCAAATCTGTTCCAGTGAAGGATCTTGAATGGCCTAAATTTTTAACAATTTTTCATTTGGGGGAAACTAATCCCTTAAAGGAACAGTTCAGCCAAAAATAAGCATTCTGTCATCATTTACTCACCCTCATGTCGTTCCAAACCCGTATGACTTTTTTTTGTGTTAAACACAAAAGAAGATATTTCAGTGTGTTTGTCCATGTAATGAAAGTCAATGGGGACAAGAGTTGTTTTGCATCACTCTGACTTTCATTGTACAGACACAAACAGTTCAAAATATCTTCCTTTGTGTTCTTTAGAAGAAATATTTTTTATGTGAACTATCCCTTTAAGCCCTTTTTTGAATTTGTGTGCCAGAGAATGTGTGATATGCTTTTTCCCGTTGTACTGGTGAGGTTGAGTGTGTTTGTGTGATAGGGAATTTGCCTCGGCCTGGTCTTTTCATGAAGCCGGAATGGTGTGTGTTCTGCTAATCCACTCTATGGTGTCCTGCATAAATAATGCACTGAAGGGTTTCTGTGCATGTGTGTAGGAAGGTGTTTGGTGGGTGTGCTAGCATTGTTCGACGTTTTGAGTCTCACAAGGTCGTCTGCTCAACCATAACGTTCAGGCTACACCATCGGGTGGAGAGATAGAGTAAACTGCGGAGCCGTGGTATAGTGGTCTGCTTTGCTGTTGTGTGACAGGATGAATGGATGGCTTGGCCTGGGTCAGCATTGTGCTTTCTCTATCTGCACAGTTCTGGTGGCCTCACATGCACAAAGCTTATCGAAGAGAGAGAATGAAGAAAAAGGATGTAATAGAACATGAATACACGAGAAAAACAGTGACAGATGTATTTAGCGAGAGTCTTGCTGTGAACAAACAGCATTGACATTTAAGTGCTTCGAATGTTCATTTTTACCAAAATAAACTTGGTGTTTGCTTTTACAACCAACATGACAAACAGTGAAGTACTATAGGATGCTAAAACAAAGACCCCCTAGTTTTGCTGCTTGGTAGAAGATTGGCCCCTGTTGAGGGAGAGAGAACAGCAGAGTGCCTGACTATATCACGCTAATGGTGAAGATAGTGTCAACAAGAACATTTACTCACTGTCTCACTGGTATTGCTCTTGGAGCTTGTCAAACTGGGCCATCAAGACCAGGTCATTAGACTTGTGGTGTCTGGTCTACAGCAGCCCTCTCAGCATCTGGTCGTCTGTTGTCTTTAGCCAGCAGCCGCCCTGTTCACTGTGGCAGGGTAATTAATTATGAAAATGCTACTACTGAGGAAACCAAGATGGAAATATTGTCAGATACAGATGACCAATTCATTTTTAAAGCTGATAAAAGATTTTGGTTACACTTTATTTTAAGGTGTCCTTGTTACAGTGTAATTATACATTTAAAGGTCCTCTGAAGTGCTTTCAAATGCACAGCATTATTCTGTGTTTGACCTATTTTCAGCTGAAACAGGAAGACAGGGTGGGACATATCTAGCAGTCCCGCCCCCTTTTTCAAATAGCCAGTAGCGTTTTGTTTATATCACATTCCTTTTCCCCTATACAGTGAACTATGTGCCAGTTGCCATACAGAAAATACAAATTCTGTGAACAAGTGACTGATTTCATCCACAGCTTCAGCATCTGTTTATAGTGAAGAGGGTGGGACGCATCAGATTCTAAAGAGCATTTGACTGGACAGAAAGTTTGATGAGAAGCTGAAGTGGAGGGTGATGTCATCAATATTGGCTGATCCACTGAATGCTTATATCTTCTAAATGTGAATTTTGTCATTGTTTTGGATTGCACAAGCTTATAGATAACCTTAAGGCTAACATATTCATACTGAAGCCATAAAACTTCAATTTTGATTTAATGGGGAATTGAAGTACTGAGTATTAATTAAATACACGTACTTACTATATGGTTAGATTTAGGATTAGGGATTGGCTTAGGGTTACTTGCATGTAATTATGCATAATTAATTGTTATTATAATAGTAAGTACATGTAACGTGTAACACGGACACCTTAAAATAAAGTGTTACCAAGATTTTTAAAACACAAATGTTTTGGTCCTTAAATTTGTCCAGTCGAACAGCACTGGGTCTTTTTTCTTCTGTTACTCTCTCTGCAGTTTACATTGTTATGCCAGTAGGTGGCGCCAAGTGACAGTCTTTGTCAATGAGATGATTCATTTATTCATTTTATTTGTTCAAAATGCTGATTCATTCAAAACTGTGAGAATATTTTCATTGCCAGAGTAAAAACAGACAAAGTCTGCTGCTTCTCCAACAAACGACAGAATGAAAGTCATTCACTTCTAATAGAGAGTATTGTGGGAGCTGTGAGTTCCGATCATTAGCATATGAGGAATGTTTGGATCTGCTTTGGTTACATTGAAATATTTGAAGTTTAGCGAGCTGAGCTAACAAAGAATATTTGTAGAAATTTAGCTAGTGTTGTGGCAAATTTCTTATTCAGAGAACATTAATATATAATGTTTTCATAGTAAAATGTTCTTGTTACAGCATATTTTTGTTAGCCGGGAGACCGCATGTGACCACCAGACTGAATGTGATGTATTGTAATCAAAACTATGAGATTAGTGAAGAACGAAAAGAGAATTACCCATATTTTTTCATTAAAACATTATTTGGTCACTAAAACATTTATTTAGGTAAAATGTTTGATGTATTGAATATTCTTAAAGGGATAGTTCTCCCAAATTAAGATATTTTTGATGAAATCTGAGAGCTTTCTGACCCTGCATAGACTTCAAAGATACCACGTTCAAGGCCCAGAAAGGTAGTAAAGACATCAATTAAATAGTCCATATGACATCAGTGGTTCAACCTTAATTTTACAAAACTACGAAAATACTTCTTGTGCATATAGAAAACAAAAACAACAACTTTATTCAACAATTTCTTCTCTTCCGTATCAGTCTTTGACGCGCGTTCGCGAGAGTATCATGACGCATACATGTTGTGCTGCTGATGCAGGAACCGACGTTCTGACATAGAACGTCAGTCTCTCTTAGTCCATTGTCTGTATATTATGCTTCAAATAAGTAAGGCTGGCCAAAAAATTGCAGGTCATCCTCTCTGTCAATGCTTATGAAGACAGCATGTGTCTTCCTCTGCTTGTAAACAAGGCACACTGACTTAATTTTTTTGTTTATTGAGCTGTTGTATAAAAGCAATATCACACATGCACTTGTGATTACTGGTGCCCGTGCTGATAAGCAGAAAGTGTAGGCCTGAGCTTAATATCAAGAAGAGAATTAAAAGTACAAGTACTCTTGATGGTGTGTTATTGCTTAATATCAAAGAGAGTACTTATTAATAAATAAAAGGGACAACTCATGCAATGTGCGATATTGCTGATTACAAAAACAAAACAAACGACATGTGGATGTTGAATCCACTGTAAATGCAAAATGTCTTTACTACAGTTACTTTTAATAATTTCATCAACAAAAGTTTGGTGATAAGACAGAAAGCAGTATTGGGTCTGTGAACACTTGCTATATTTTCCAAGAGAGTCCTAATGCATATAAGGTCAAGGTCACTGTTTCCACCACAACAAACATCCGAAAGTATAAATAGACTGGACACTATCACTGAGGGAGCTTGTCTCTGGATTACAAGGTCATTGCCACAGATTCAGTCTGGAATACAGAACCTCACATTGAGATGTTGAAAGCGACTTGTTTCTTTACTGCTGTATAACTTCCATAGGAGAGAATTCAACATCACATTAAGGCCATTGCTAGTGAAATCTATTTTGAAACATTAAAATCATCAGTAATTGCTTTTGTTTTGATAAGATGCACTTAATCTGAAGCAAGAAATATCCTTTTCAACTAGTGGAAAGTCTGTTCTAGAGTACACTGTAGTACAGCTGATTGCCAACAAAACAGTAGAAAGCTACACTGCTTCTCCATTTCATGTCTGATCCAGTGCCAGCTAGCTGGTTAACATAGGCAGTATAAAATCTCAACAGCTTTTTAGCACACTAGGAGATGTCCATACTTTCCATGCTAGATTACAGAATCAGTCGTAATTATAGCTTTTGGATTCATATGCTAGGATTTTATTATTAAAAAAGTGGTGACTTTGCCATCAGTAGCAACAAAACGGTTAACTTTGCAGTTGACAAATGTCAATGTTCTGTCTGCAGAATGGTTAACTTTGCTACAAATTACACTTTTATCTCTGAAATAAATGGTTAATTTTTCATGAATGGTAGTTTTCTTTCTCCAAAATGGTTAACTAGGCCACATATTTCACTTTTCTCTATGCAAAATGGCTAACTTTGCCATCAGTGTTACTGTTCTGGCTGCCAAATTGTTAACTTTCCCACAAACTGTGCTTTTCTCTCAGTAACCTAGTTACCTTTTTTGCAAATGGTATAGTTTTTTCATGCATAGTCATTTTCTAACTGCAAAATGGTTAACTTTGTCATCTACAGCAATTTGCTCTCTCCAAAAGGGTTAACTTAGCCACATATTTCACTTTTCTCTATGAAAAATTGCTGACTTTGCCATCAGTGTTACTATTCTGGCTGCCAAATTGTTAACATTTCCACAAACTGCTTTTCTTTTAGAAACATGGTTACCTTTTTTGCAAATGGTACAGTTTTGTTTTTTTTAAATCGTTAACATGCTCACTTACATCAATTTTCACTGTACTCAATAGTTAACATTGCCACAAATTATGTGTTTCTCTCCACAAAATGGTTAGCTTTGCCATAAACATCAATATTGAGATGTAGTATTTAAAAAGTATTTAGGGAATTATTAGCTTGTTTCCTCATGGGAACCAACAAAATGTCCCCACAAGGTCAACATTTACTGGTATTACTTATACTTGTTATATGTGGACATTTGGTCCTCATAATGTAGGTACACACACATCCATTTCACATCAGAAAAATATTCATGTATTTATTTTTGCCGGAAGCACATGATCTATGAAATGCAATTTGCATTCATTTGGAAAACATGCAGATCTTTTCTTATCAGTACAAAGCTGAATCTGATTTATTTTTTAAATAAAATATCATATCTTGAATACATTGAGATATTTTCATAATTATTTTCACATATTTTCCGTAGTATTGCTACACTTTGAATAGCAAGTGGTTTGTCTTCTGATCAAGCATATTTCACTGAAAAATAAGCGTTGGACTGATAGTCTTGATGTTTTGAGAGTCTGTATGTTTTCTATATATTTTAACTATCACACATTCTGTCATCTGCTTTTGGATTTTTTTTCCAGCACATTTTGTTTAAACTCTAAATGTTTTTTTGATCTGCTAGTAAGTTCCCAGCTAACAAGCAACATTCAAGGTTCTCTCAAGGTTAACATTTTATATATATATATATATATATATATATATATATATATATATATATATATATATATATATATATATATATATATTCCAATAATGTTAGAATGTTCATATAACAACAGAATGTTTGTTTTCTGTTGTTTGAGTTATCTGGTAGTTAACAATGTTCTACGAGACATTTTGAATGTTAGCTGGGTACATAAGAGTCCCCATATTTTGTGGGTCCACTCTGTCTCCATTCTGTCTCTGAAGTATTTTTAGCATATCCTCAAAATCCCCCCCAATGCCCCAACAAATACAACCCTTAGGCCTTGAGTATAAAAGTTTCCATGAATTTTCTGATTTATGAAAGCCACCAGATCTCCTTTATAAAAACCCAGTAGCGTAAGATTGCTTTAGCTTTATTTTCTACCTGGTTTCCTCCATGCAGCACCTAAACGGAGCTTTAAATGCCTTTTTGTATTATTCATGACTTCATCTACATATAAATCCCATGTACACGTACATCCAGATGTGCATTAACAAATACAAACCAGTATTAACAGACCTAAAAACACAAGAGAAGACCCACGCTGTAAACAACATCTGTGCAGACATCATCTAATATCATTAGATCACTGCAAAAACGTACGTTGTACAAGCTTACCAATTCCTTTTTCATTATACAGTCTTTCCTGCCAGGCATTTCACAACTCCGCATGTCAGAGTCAAGTGCACATCACAGATTGCATGTTGATCATGTGAAAATGCATTCTCGGAAGACAATTTCTACAATTTACACACTTTTGCAAGGTGATGGCTTTTGGGAATCAAAATCTGCTCATAAGCCAGTCATCACCAGAAGCAATGAAATCCTCACAGTTCCTGAAAACACAATCCAAGATGTTTGCAAAAGTGTTTCTCAAGGATTTATTGACTGATGGGATGAAAATATATAACCAAATGAAAGATATAGAGGAAATGCAATGGTTTAGTTTACATGTTTACTGTTTACAGAGTTTGGTTTACAAAGTTTAATTTTGCATTGCATTGACATGTCCAAAAGATTGTAATAATTAAGATTTTTTAAGTCTTTATGCTCACCAAGGCTGTATTTGATCACAAATACAGTAAAAACAGTAATACTGTGAAATATTATTACAGAAAATAACTGTTTTCTATTTGAATATATTTTAAAATGTATTTTTGGCTTTCAGTAGCCATTACTCCAGTCATATGTTAATATATTTCTTTTTCTTTGATGAATAGAAAGTTAACTGGATAGCATTTATTAATATATATATATATATATATATATATATATATATATATATATATATATATATATATATAACTGTTTTTAACATTGTAAATGTCTTTACTGTCACTTTTGATCAGTTCAAACTTGCTGATTTTTATTGTATTTTATTTTTTTTTACATACTTAATCTTTGCATGGTAGTGTATTTCCGTAAAAAAACTAAACAAAACTGTTTTTACTGTATTTCTGATCAAATAAATGAGCATAAGAGATGTCTTTCAAAAGCATAAAAAACTGCAATTATTCCAGGCTTTTGGCTGCCAGTGTACATTTGACAGTCCCTTTTATGCAAAGAAAAATCACATGCAAAGAACAGCGCATTTAAGATATACATTTTAACAGTTCACAAATCTTGGTGTTGTTGACACCATTCTCTGCTGTTTGAACCACAGACACGTTTACAAAGAGACATACATTTTAAAAGCCTACAATATCTACTACAAATAAAATTAATCAGTTGCTAAAATGTCTATTTCACATAGTTTTGACAGACAAGTTTCCACATTTATCACTTGCCTGTAAAGGGTACTTCACTTCTGTGGGCCACATGGGGAACACTTACACTTGTCACACTCATATTTTAATGACATTTTTGAGTTTTCTGAAAGTGTATGCCTGGTGTGTCACAAACCCAGTTGAGGTGGGAGCAACAAACTGAATTTAATAAGATGAATTTGCAGTAAACAACCTATTTTTAACAACCATTTTCTTCAGGCCAAATAAATTTGTTCAATAAAATACACAAGACATTTAAATGTTATTGATCAGCTTCATAATTAGAAAATAATTAATTCATTGCAATCATGCTGTGCCAATTGCTTTTGGTGGTGTCACTATTATTTTTGAAGATTATTACCGTAAATAATTAGTTTTGTACAAACTTAAGTTTTAAACTTGTGCATAATTCATAACACATTATTTGGGCTATAGCAAAACGAACCTTCTTGAGGAGAGTTGTGCTATTTTTGAGGTCTCTGGAGGCCCAGCCATATCTCAGCTTTTGTTTTTAGAAGAACAAACTATTTGTACAATCAATGTCTTTAAAAATGATAACAAAAAGTGTATTTGTTGAAGATTTAATTCCTTAAAGAGGTCATCGGATGCCTATTTTCCACAAGTTGATATGATTCTTTAGGGTCTTAATGAAAAGTTTATAATATACTTTGGTTAAAAAATATCAATGGTAGTGTAAAATAACACCCTTTTTACCTTGTCAAAATGAGCTCTGCAAAAATCAACCCATTCTGATGGATTGCTCCTTTAAATGCAAATGAGCTCTGCTCGCCCCTCCCCTCTCTGGGTGAGCTTAGCTCTGAGAGATTGTTTACTTAAGCCGCATTTAGCACATTCAGCCGCAAAACTTGCTAACTAGCACATTATTAGGAAAGGTGATTGCACAGATTTATAAAAAACCCTTATACTTACTTCTGCTGTAAGTGAAGCTGGATCACGAATGATTTGCGCGAACATAGACGGATATATGTAGATCGGGAGGTGCATTCCCTTCACAAACAAACCTACTGCATCTTCAGCGGCTCAGATGTCGGGAGTAAATGACGACCACTCATTATTACATCCAGCAATACAACACCTCAATCGCTCAATCTGAGATATTCTTGTTTAACTTACAGCCCTGCTCCGGCATTGAAACAATGGAGGTCGGACTGTTACAGCTGATTTAAGTCTGAGGTAAGACGCTCATGTTAATCAACTATCATGGGAGCGGCCTCTGTCAGTATAACGGCACACCGACAGGCATCTGAGAACGGCTCGATTTGAAAAAGGGGATATTATTTTTACAGATTAATTAAAAACCACTGCATGGATTTTTATCATTATAGGGTAGATGTGTACATACACGGCCAACACACACTGATGTTCAAACAACATGTAAAAGTGAACTTTGCATCCGATGACCCCTTTATACCTTTGACCCATTTCAATTTTAGAGTTGTTAGAAACACTGGTTGATATATAAATTTGTTGCTTTTAGTATTATTACTATTAGATTTTTTTTTTTTTTTTGTTCCTTGAAATTGCATTCCATTTGACCCACAGGTTTTATGGAAGTCAAGACATTGTCAGCTCCTCAACTACCCTCTGCACTGTAAAAAACTATTTGTTGAGTCAACTTAAAATAATTTGTAACCTGGCTGCCTTAAAATTTTAAGTTCAGTCAACTCAAAAAAAGTTTATTCAAGTTGAAATGTCAAATTATACTAAGTGACAACTTAGATATTTGAGTTGAATCAACTTAAAATTTTAAGGCAGCTGGGTTACTTACCCAGCTGTTAAGTTTAGCAAACACAAATATCTAAGTTGTTACGTAGTACAACTTAACATTTCAAGTTGACTTAACTTATTTCAGTTGACTGAACTTAAAATTTTAAGGCAATGGGGTAACAAATTATTTTAAGCTGACTCAACAAATTGTGTTTTTTATTTTTTACAGTGTGGGGCTATTTACATTTAGGTATTTGGCAGATGCTTTTACTGAAAGAAACGTATACTTGTAACATTATTTTTAATATTTACAGTTTGTGGATGTTTTAAAAACTTGTTAGGTGCATATTATATATAATATGTATGTATATATAACAGAAATTATAGAATGAATAATTACAAAGAATCAGAATTTTTTTTAATGTTGACCAGAAGTACATTGAAAGAAATGTATATGAAATTTCCAGGATGTTCAGAAATATTCCATGTATATTAATAAATTAATAATTTTCTTGTGAACTGTAATTCTAGGAGGTACAGCGTTGTACAGGTACAGCATCAAATCTTGGGAAGCAGAAGTGCCTGAAATTGTTCATGATTTACTGGTCTTACGGAAAAATGAATCAAGGCTCAAATGCCTGTTGCAACATACTGTGTCTGCCCAGGACCAGTCCTCTGGCTGGTCTCCAGGTGTAGATAGATTAATGGCAGAACTCTGTAAAGATCTATGGCCTTTGATTCGAAGCAGTTTATATTTACTGTTCATAAAGTGTTCAAAGTTAGACCCACTACCAATTTGTTTCAGAAGAACAACAGTTACCTTTCACCAACAAAGGAGACCATGGGGACATAAAAATTGGCAGTAATTTTACTACTTGGAGTAGATTACAAAATTCTGTTAAAAGCATCATAACAACACCATATCTAGAATGCTGAAATCTTTAAGATTTACCATATACACTCTTAAAAATAAAGGCAGCAATGCTTTAAAAGAACCTTTTGGGTTCAGTTAACGGTTCTTACAAGTCTAAAAATAAATAAGTAAATAAAAACATATATATTATATATACTTATACAGTATAATATCAGCATGCATTGACAGGTTTTAGGATGGATATACAGTACATGTACATAATGTCTCGTTTCATAAATGTTTTTACTTCATATGACAATATATATTTGTATTTTTTATTATAAATTTATTATATGTACGCTGCCGCTCAAACGTTTGGGATCAGTAAGACTTTTAATGTCTTTTCTTCTCATCAAGGCTGTTTTTATTTGATTAAAAAACAGAAAAAAGCAATAATATTGTGAAATATTATTGCAATTTAAAAGTGTTTTTCTATTTTAATATACTTTAAAATAGAACGTATTGCTGTGATGAAAAGCTGAATTTTTAGCATCATTACTCAAGTCTTCAGTGTGAAATGATCCTTAAGAAATCATAATATGCTGATTTATTATCAATGTTGGAAAAAATTATTTGCTTGGTGTCAGGATGAGTGTAGAGAGGAGACGTAGGAAGGAGCCAAGGACGAGGAAATATAACAAACAGGGTTTTAATGATACAATCCAACAAGGGTACAGACAGGAACACACTCCAACATAACATTAACATCAGACAGGGACAAAGGAACTGAAACTAACTTATAAAGGGTAGCTAACGAGACACAGACAGGTGTGGGTAATTAACCAATGAGGACTTAACAAGAAACAAACAGGAAAGACTAAATAAGGGCACAGGAGGGCGAAACCAACAAAACAGCCCACAGGGGTGTGACACTTGGAATCTGTAATACTTTTTTAAGGAATCTTTTGTAAATAAACAGTTAAAAAGAACAGCATTTATTAGTTACTTGTCAGTGACTGAAGCATGACATATGGTTAATTTGGCAAATAATACTAAGTCTATGAGGCTAAATAAAACTCATAAACATGTTATTGACAGAACTTGCAACTTAGGTCTTTTTTAATCTGTATTTACCCAACATATTAATTGAACTTAATCTTTTTAGTTTGATTAAAGCAGTCGCTTTGATGTTTTGAAAGTTGGAGGGCATGAGTAAGTAAATCTGAGCATTTGTTTGATTTAGTTCCATGGAAATGAAGGTCAGCCAAATAAATTGCTGAACAGGTTGGGTTCAGGTCTTGTGAGGATGGCAGAGCAGCTGTTCAAAAACAAGAAAACAGCTATCTCACTGTAATTATATCATAACCACTGGAAAAAGAACTATTGTTATTATTTATTTAACTTACTTCAGATACACTAATTTAATTGCACTATTTTGGCTTCTCTTAGAACTATTGGCAGTGCATAAATACAAAATCCAAAAATACAAAACACTACGAACTATTTATATAGATGTGTTAAAAAAACTATTCATATAGATGTGTTAAAAAATATTATTACTTCCATATAGATAACTTTAAAGGAGTCCAATTCTTTTTCACACATAGAGACACACATATACCCTTGATGGCACAAAGCGCCCGTTTTAATTTAGTTCAGCTGATACAGATCTGAGACATTCCTGATACATGGTTGATAGTGTAAGAGGAAGATAAACTCTCCGTGACCTATTTTACCTCTGCTAAAAACATAACAGCTGCATCTTTGGCACTCTCAGTTGTTTTTAGTCTAGCTTCAAACTGAATCTTTTTCCATCCAATTTTCTGTTAGCTTAATTGGCTTTGTTCAAATAAAACTACTACATAAAATTTATTAAAGAGTTAATTAAATGTTCATAGAAGATAATGAAGATATCTTGTTGATCTGCTTTTACATAAGAGTGCTCTGTATATTTAGATTAATTACATTTCGTTAAGAAAATGTATCTTTTTTCAACAATATAAAGACATCATAAAAGTCAGATGTTATGATTATCAGTGCAGTTTAGCCTCATTAGAGTAATTAAGAATGCTTCCTTTGCATAAGATAAATCAGATATTGGCAGTCTCGGATATTGAAATGGTAAAACCTGTTAGCTTTTAATAGTAATTACAGCAATTAGACATTTTTTTCCTCTTAAATTGTATAGTGACATTTGTCATACTTCAGATATTTGCAAAAACAGGGCATTTTTTATTGACCTTCTCTCTCTAAATAGTCACTCACTCATCACATTAGAATGACTGTGAGAACAATTGCATAGAAGATTTAACTCGCCTGAAAGATGCCATTCACAAAGTGATTGAATTTGAATTGCAACTGCAGTTTGGTTAGAGCAGTGCAGTGAGCTGTCTCTGCTGTGATGAAGACTTGTGACGTGCCGTGTGTTTTTGAATGGGACACGTCACCGCTGGCCTTTCTCTCCCACTGCCTTCTCCCACTTTGACCTTTCAGACCAGGACAGCTGACAGACTGCTACATCTTTTTCCTCTCTTTTTCCTCTCTTCCACATAATGAAGAGGTAATTACCCTTCAACTTGTTGCCTTCACAAAGCTACACAAACGAGGAGACAGAGAGAGAGAGAGGAAGAGAGAGAATATGAAAGCAATATAGAAAATATAATTTGCTGTTGCTCAGTACAAAACAAACATTACTTCAACCTGCATCAGATGAATTATTTTTAATGAATGATGATATTTTTTTTATTCCTGGGTATTTGAAGGGGTGAGTCAGCAAATTGCTGAAAGGTTCATGGAGTCATGTACTCAATTATACCCCACTATCTAAAGGGCTTAAAAGCCCTTGTATTAACTTGTAGCCTGGAGTTTTTTTGTTTGTTTGTTTGTTTTGGCTGGGTACTTTATATTTTCTTGGTGTTCATGAAGTTATAGTGTTACGATAAATTCAAAATGATTATTCTATTTATTATATATTATATATATTATTTATTAAATTATTTATTAACATTTTATTAATTTTTTTTTTTAAATCAGTTTTTACATTTTAATATTTTTACTTCTTACCTAACACATTTTCTAAGTTCTAATATGTTGCTTGTACTCTAATACATTAAAAATGCTATTTTAAATAATTCTGAAGTGACGAAATAAAAAAAAGGCTGATTTGTGGATAATAGTAAGACTCGCGAACAAGTGATTCTTTTCAAATGAATCATTTCACTGAACCGAATGTCAAAACGGTTAGTTCGCGAATCGAACTGATCCGCTCGAGTAAACGGTTTACTGATTTTCGGTTGGCGCGGGTCTTGTCTTGATTCGTGAGTGAATTTAGCTTCTAACCTGGCCTGGAAATGAGCCACAATCTGGAAGTAGTATGGTCTTCGTCGTGGATTTGACCGGAATGAAAGTAAGTAACTAAAATAGCCGATCATAGTAAATATGAATTGGAAACATGTTCGGAGCTTTCGAATGGCACAATGTTGTAAATACCTATAGGCTAAAATGATTTTGGTTTTAATAAATATTGTAGCCTATTATTATAATTACGAAATGAATGTATAGTGTGAAAGTTTTTAAAATTGTTTATTGTAATTGGAAATCATTTTTGGTTATGTTTATGATCTAAACCATTGTTGCTGTACAATGGCATTCTTTGTTTAGTTGCTTAGAAGTTGTTTATGCTTTAGATGTATACAGATATTTAATTTGAAACTTCCTGCATGAGTTACTACAGAGCTACCCTTCTGAATGAAGTTAAAGTTAGTTAAATACAGTAGGCTAATAGAGGGTTTGCACTCATGTCAAGGTTAGTCAGTTACCCAGATGCGCAGCCATATTGGAGATACTCGGATGTAAACAGAAGCATTGATTGTATGGCTAATGTACTACTAAATACGTTGCTCTGCTAATTCATGCTGTCTAACCCACAGAAAAAAAACTAAAAAATCATATAGAGTTGCTAAATCAGATAGAGAAGGACTTAGTAAGCAGGAAATGGCACAATAGTTTGACAAACTTCAGTAAATAGGTGGTAACGTTACGTACAAGCAGTATTAATTAAGATATTAGCCTAATATTTCACCTACCTAACTGGAAATGATTAGAACAAACTCGAATGTTGTCAAGGTTCTTGCCTTGTAATCCTGGTTCAGTTTGGCCAACCACAAATGCCTTTTGTTTGCACTCTTCTCCTTGATTTGTTGTAAATTTTGTCAGTCTATAAAGCTCCAAATGTTTTTCCTGGTCCGACCAGTTAGTACAGCCCAAAACATGACAATGACCATTTTCAGCAGCAATATTCAGCAAAATCTGTGCGTTCCGTTCAGTTCAGTAGCGCTTTTTTTTACTTTCAGTGCTGCCAGTATGGACGACTGATGAAAATACTCTATTGTTTGTTTATATTGTGTTGGCTGACATTGCATTGGTTTTGGACAGCAGGAGGCATAGATGCAGCAAATGCATTATGCTAGAAATTCATTATTTGGAATATGACATTAATTATTTATTCCTTCAGTGAGTGTGTCCCACAATGGGTGTTTTATTAAGAAAATTTATTAAACTGGTCTAAATTTATTAAGATCAGTTTGACTGGTCAGGTTTTCATGCAAAATAACTCAGGCTTGTAAAAAAAAAAAAAATGCCTGTGGGACCATTTCTACAAAATAATATTGTACTGCTTGTTGTATGTTTTGCATTCAAAGTGAAATATCCAGTGATTGGTGCTAAAAGTGAGGGCAGTTTTATCTGAAACAGATAAACGTGAATCTGGCAGTGTTTGGTGTTGTATGTTTTGCAGCAGTTCAGAATTGAACATTTTGGTGATTGGTGCTAAAGTGTTTATTTTATTGCATTTGAAAATACCCTTAACAGTTAACAAATATGAGATAAAAAGCTAATTTTCCTAAAGCAGCAATGCAATTTTCACTTGTTTTTCCAGGTGATTGGCCAAGCAAGTTTACTATGACAGAAAAGCCATACACAAGGAGCTGGTTATGTAATGTACCACAACATCAAAAAATATTAGTTTACAAATCATGCACTGTGGTGTTTTGATGTTGTAACAGTACTGTGCAAGGAAATGTGTCAAAATAACTCTCTATTGTAATGATAATTTATGTGATGAGGAAAACAAGTGGTGTTTTACTGCCTCTTGTGTTCATTTTGGCTGGAAACTTACTTAGAATGAGACTAGGTTTTAGATTTTATTTAGCTAGGCTACTGGCATGATTGGGGTGTTCTTTTTCTTATATCATATGAGTGTAAATGTTAAGAACTATTGATATTTTTGGAAGTAAAACTTTTTAATGAGGAGCAGTGACTTGATACCAAGCAAATCAGTTTTTAACATCCAAAAAAATTCACACATTTGAAAAAGGTGATGTTGTATTTTATTGTTTCATAAGTTTATTATTTCTACTTTTCAGTGAGTAGCTTTTCCCTCTTGAACCTTTGAGTTTTGCTCATCATCTGCAACAGTTTTGTAAAAAAAAAAATATATATCATATATCACCTTTAATGCACTAAACAAAGATGATATTGTGTTTCATAAGTTTATTTCTTTCTCATACTTTTTGGAGAATAGCTTGTCCCTCTGGAACATTTAGGATTCTCTTTTCTCATCATCATCATCATCAGCAGTTTTGTCTGGTGTTTCACACGTTATTACCTAATATTCTCTATCCTTGTATTATGAATGAAATGATCTGCTGTAGCGTGCCTTTCAGAGGCCTGGCAGCAGCTGTTAACTTGTCACCAGGGCACAGCTGCTGGGTCGAGGCCGGCTGGTGGACCACTGACGAGCAGTGTATCTATGTGCCCCGTCAAGACAACAGTATGCTAAGTGCTGGTTTGTTGGCGGAGCTCAGAGATCCAAACAGACAGCGAACGTCTCTCTCTGTTACCACACTTTGTGTTGACATGGCAGTTTGCGAAGAGGCCTGTCTTAAAGAGAGAAAGAAAAACGAAGAATAAAAAAGTGTTAGGAGACAAACAGGCTCTTTTATGGAAAAGCATACCAGTGACCCACATTCATGTATAAAAAGCTATGTGTTCAGGCAACCCAATCTCTTGGCACTACATATCTATAGCAAGATTTCATGCTTTCATTTAGCATGCTCTTTATACACAAAATCAGATTTTACATGCATCTGATGCACAAAATTCACCCGTTGACTTTGATTGATTCATTTGGCATAGTATGCCAAATATTGGTCTTTTGGATGTTTAAAATTAAAATATGTTTTGTTAGGTATAGTGTAGGCAAAAAGAGCAAAAATGCATCTGAATTGATTTAAAATGTGTTTGTTGGTTGATCCCGCAACGCTTTAGTGAGGCTTCTTTTTCTAAACCTAAGCCTAACCCAAATCCTAAATCTAACTATAACTTATTTTAGTTTTGTCTTTTAAAGGAATACTTCACCCAAAAAATTTAAATCTTACTCGCCCTGAGGCTATCTGAGGTGTAGATAAGTGAACTATAACTACAGTATACCTGCTTCAGTAAACCTTTGTCAACATCAACAGCAACAGATTAGCAAATTGATCAATGATATTTACATTTACTAATTTAGCAGAGGTTTTTATCCAAAGCTGCTCATAATTGAGGAATACAAGAAGCAATTTGTCATACAAGAAGCAAATAAACACTTAAATATACAAATCAAGCTCATAATGCAAAGTATTAGACATTGTTCAGGGCTACGTTTCCCAAAAGCATCGTAAGCCTAAGTTGATCGTAGCTCCATTGGTGGCAATGGGTCTATGATGTACTTAGGCTTATGATGCTTTTGGGAAGTGTAACCCAGATTAGTACAAACTAGAACAGGGAGGTGAAAGTCTTCCCTCCAAAAATCTGATTAGATGTTAGCATTGTTGGCAAATGCTGTCACTTAAAGGGGTTATGATAAAAATCCACCCAGTGGTATTTTTTGTAATCTTTATAAGAAATAACCTCTTTTTCAAATCAAGCCATTCTCAGCTTCTTGTCTGTGTGATGTCACACCGACAAAGGACGCTCCCATGATAGTTGATTGACACGAACGTCTTACCTTGGATCCGCCCTGACTGAGCTATGAACAGTCTGGCTCCGACTGCCATTTTTTCTACTCCGGTGCAGGGGAAGATAAGAATGTCTCTGATTAAGCGATTGAGGTGTTCTGTTGTTGGATGTAATAATCAACATAGCAGTCGTCATTTACTCCAGACATCTGAGCAGCTGAAGACGCAGAGGATTTTGTGATGCAGCTTCATCTTTAATCGTCTTTTCTAATAATGTGCTAGTTAGCAAGTTTTGCGCCTAAATGCGGTTAATGTAAACAGACCGTCTTGTCAGCCCACAGAAGAGAGGGGCGGGGTGAGCAGAGCTCATTATCATTTAAAGGAACATGCAATAGAATGGCTTGCTCTGAACAGGGCTTACTTTGACAAGGTAAAAAGGGTGTTTTTTACACTACCACTTAGAAATTTTAATCAAACTATGTTATATACTTCTCATCAAGACCCTAACGAATCATATCAGCTTGTGGAAAATGGGCATCCGATGACCTCTTTAAAAACATAACCAAAACTTTGTTAATTTAGCAGATGTTTCTGTTCAAAGTTACAGATGAGAAAAAAAGACTTAATTGCATTGACTTAATGTTAAAAGTTTTTATTTAAAAACATTGTGCATTTTCTTTCAGCATTAGATATGTAGTTTTTTCTGTTATTTAATGAAAACAGTTTGAAAAACACTGAAAACTCTATATTCAGTGTTTGGTTCAATAATAAAAACTTACTGTGTTAGCTGAAAAAAGTGACATAAAAAAGAATAAATAAAACATTGATATGTTTTGCATAATAAATAAGGAATAAGAAATAAATAAGGAATAGACACCCCAAAATAAAACTGTTTCTGTTATTTAATGATGCTTATCTGAACTTTTTTTTTTTTATGGATGGATGGATGAAAAGCTGTTGATTATGACTCTAAAGAGCACTTAAATAGCCGATATGACTTGTTTTGTAGTTTCTTTTGTGCAAAATTGTGGTGTACAATAAGGTCATATGATCACTTTTGAAAATGAATCTTGCCCTCCTTTTAAAAGATGTTCCCACTCATTTCTTCATCCATTTATTTACTCAAGTGAGGTGCAGCGAATGCACTCGACACCAGAACTAACTGGACACAAACTTCATTGGTTCCCATGTGTATCGTCAACATGCCTGTTTTCAGTGTGTGAAAGTGAAAAAGATTTGTGAACTGGTTTTGTCTCTGACTCAACCGGTATAAAACAGCGGCACCCTCTGGGGTCCCACACTCTGAAAACCACTGAATTAAGATGTCATAGAAATACATTGAACACACAAACACACACACATCAGTGCTCTCCACTTAATGCACCCACATGATGTGGAGCTCCCAACAGGCTGAAAGTGGGTGGAGAGGATTCATTTTGTGTCTCATCCACACTGGAACCCAGGCAGAAATTTTTAATCAGCTAATTAATGTTTACGAATGACATGTTTTTAAATCACATTGCTTTAATAACATCTGTAAAGAATTTGCTGATATTTTTATTCATATTGGTAATGGCGGAACATTTTTAGCTCATTTTAAGTTATCAAGTGGCAACACATTATGCTTGTTAGGTATTATTAGGTGTGTTTGACATACACTCCATATGTTGCGTAGGAGTTTCAGTCAGGTGGATTTTGCTGATTATACCTCTATGAGTCGGTTGTAATCAGGGGAAATGTTGTGTGCCGTCTGTTTCTGACAGGTGACGACTTAATCATTTTGTTGTCAGGCCCTTTACAGCATTTTTGTTGGAGACCTGCAGAATTTCAGTGATAACAATGTAGCTACTAATTACCTATTTAATTTGTTTCATGAGTAGCCCATTGCTGTCTGTATAGGAACACAAGGGCATATTTATAACACTTGACTGGGCAGGAAGAATGAATTGGTGAAAGGGGAGAGGTAAAAGAATGAGGAAGATAAAGAAAAAGAGTGCTGATAGAAAGAGAAACAGACATTCGGGGACAGTGGTTTTTGCTTGTGTTTGTTGCAGGTGAATTCATTAATATTTAAAGTTCAGTAGCATTTTTTTTCTCTCTACAGTCAGTCTACCCAGAATCCCCTCCTGCTGCCCAGTGAGTGTCCGTCCTGTCAGAGTTTAGTGTGAATAACAGTGCACTCACTTCCCCTTGAGAACGTGCACAGCTGTGCCTACAGTATGTGTGTGTGTGTTTATGTATAAGGGAGAACAATTAATGAAACAGCAAAAATCTTTTAGCCAGCAGAAATTCTAATTGAATAATAGTGTGTTTTTTTTTTTTTTTTAATGTGTGTCTATATATAAAAACTAATTTAAGAGAGCTTCGATATTTTGAAAGTGTATGTAGATCACTCATTCTGACATTAAAGGTAACACTTTTTTGCTTGATATGTAGAACTGATTAAACATTAATACAACATTCTTTATATATATATTTTTTCACCTTTTTATTTTTGTTTTGCTGTTTAAACAAATAGAAACTATTACAAGCTGTGGCTTTTCTGCACAACTATTTGTGTCCTACGCACCTGGCTGGAGCCATACAGGTGC
This sequence comes from Cirrhinus mrigala, assembly GCA_036247105.1. NCBI lineage: Eukaryota > Metazoa > Chordata > Actinopteri > Cypriniformes > Cyprinidae > Cirrhinus > Cirrhinus mrigala. The sequence goes on along the minus strand of CM070007.1, from coordinate 46,149,821 downwards.
GTGAGAAGTATTTATTTTGATATGTTAATGAACAGATGTGTTACATTATTTGAGTAATTAAACTGTGCAGCTGTGTAAAAAATATTGATGTTTTTTGTTGTCATATGTGTACATATATTTTTCACTATTTTTGTGATAATGTCAGTAAGAATTGCCTAATTGAAAAGCATATTGAGATGTGAGATTAAAACACATTCCTTTGCTTTGCAATAATTTGACTTTAATCATTCGTGACTTATTGAAATCTTCAATAAGCTGCCTAGTGCTGCATTGGTCTGCACTCACATTAAATTCTAAATGACGTGCTTTGAATTTTTATTCATTGCTGATCAGTGGATTGCATTTGAATTCCCATACTTTCAGGTTATGTACTGAATCCAATAAAGAACTTCTTCTTGACCGTTGATGTACGTTCTGGAGATATGCAGGTATGCAGCACAAATACTTTCGTACACTCTTGAAAATAAAAGTTCTTCATTGGCATCTGTGATTCCATAAAAAAAATCTGTGGAAAATGAAAAATCTGTGGAATCTGTACACTAAAGGTTCTTTATACATTTAAACATTCTAAAGATAATTAAAATGTTTTCCACACTAAAAAAAAAAAAAAAAAGCTCTTAGGACTGTAAATTTAAAGGATTTGTTTACTTATTTTCTCACCCCCATGTCATCCAAGATGTTAATTTCTTTTTTACTTCAGTTTTTTTTTACTTTCAGATTTTTGAGGAAAACGTTCCAGGATTTTTCTCCATATGGAAAGGAAGAGGAAAGGACGTGACGTGAGGCCAAGTATGGTGACCCATACTCGGAATTTGTGCTCTGCATTTAACCCATCCAAGTGCACACACACAGTAGTGAGTAGTGAACACACACCCGGAGCAGTGGGCAGCCATATGGCTATCCCGCAACCTTTCGATTACAAGCCTGACTCCCTAACCATTAGGCCACGGCTGCCCCCATAAATATGGTGGACTTCAATGGAGATCCATGGGTCGAAGATCCAAATTGCAGTTTCATTGCAGCTTCAAAGGGCTCTACATGATCCCAGATGAGGAATAAGGGTCTTATCTAGCAAATCAATCGGTCTTAAAAAGAAAAAAAAAAAATGAAGAGTTCAGATGCAAAACCAGCTAAAAGCCATCTTGGTCAAAAATGAGATGTAGTCAAGTTGGAAAGGTCATGCATGATGGAAGTACCGACCCAGTGTTTACAAAGCAAATGTGCAAAAAAGTCAAATGCCCTTTACTAATAAAACAACGATGTCAGATGATTTTGAAGTTGGAGGAGAAAATGAGATGGAGTTTTGAACCAAAGTACGCAGACAAGGATCTAACCACATGTGACCTTTGATTACCGCGATTACGTGGTGCATAAAGTCATAGGCATGCATTTCAGAGCTAATGCGAGACGAGCATTTGTTGTTAAAATGTATAGAATTTTTTTTTTTTTTTTTCAGAAAATGGCAGAGCGTTTCGCTAGACAAGACCCTTGTTCCTCAGTCATTAAAGCTGCAGTTTGGACCTTTAACCCCACTGATCCCCACTGAAGTCCACTATATGGTGAAAATTGGGTTTTCCTCAAAAATTGTAATTTCTTTTCAACTGAAGAAAGAAAGACATGAACATTTTGGATGACATAGGGATGAGTAAATTTTAATTTATGAGTGAACCTGTAAATGTTCTTTGAAGAACCAAAAATGGTTCTTCCATCACATCACTGCAGAAACCCACTTTTGGAAACTTTATTTTTAAGAATGTACTGCATTTACCATTATGCCATCGCCCTTTGATAAATACATTATTTGACCTACAATTTTAATAATATTATTTTCCAGATTTATTAAACAAGTACAATTTAATCATGCAGAACTATCGTGGTACCTATAGTACTTTTTTATTCAACTTTTCATTTTTGCTATCTCATGGCTTAACCAACCGTCCACTGGTTTCACACTTCAGAATCTCAGCAGATGCAGTAGGTCATCTGGGTAGTGTTTGCCTACTGTATCATGAATACTGAGTACTACTTGTTTGATGTACTGCTTTTTGCATTCTGCACAGCAGGAAGTATGCATATTGGAATGGCGAGATGTGTGGAGATGGTGTGGGTGCTTGTTTATGAATGTTTAAGTGTTTATATGTTCATATATGTGTGAAAATTAAAGCTGGACTGATATTATAATCTCATATTTGAATATTTGTCTGTATGACACATGGTTTATTTCTGGGCTGCTGGGCCAGCATTTGTCTGCTTACCTACACTTCTTATTTTCCATCATAAATCAAAATTCAGTTTCTAACTTGCTGCTTTATAAAAATGTAGAAAATCAGTCTCCACTCCTCCACCAACTCCCTCACTATCAACTCACACTCTCCAATCTGTTTATGCCCACAAGGCATTTTCAACACTTGACCAAAAACACACACTCACACAGACGGACACTGTAGAAAGCCTCCATGTTAATTGAGGTGTGTCTTTATGTTTCACTCAGGATTGCATGTCATCTAGGAGCAGACGCAATACCATTCTATTCATTTCTGTTCCAGACATCTCCCTTTCTCTGAGAAACAACTTATAACACAAGAAGGTGTGTGTAGGTGTGTATGTGTTTTTTTTTTTTTACCTGATCTGAGGAGGATGATATAGAAATAACCGGTGTTCAACCTGCACTGAATTTAAAGTATCTATACTACATTAAATATCTAGACTAGCTCCAGTTCTGCTCCTGGAGGACTCCTATCCTGCAGAGTTTAGCTCTAGCCGTAATTAAACACACATGAGCCAGCTAATCATGGTCTTTAGGATTACTAGGCTGTGTCTGAATACTGAAACATGCTGCCTCTGCAGACAGCATACACAGGTAGGGAAGCCCGAATCCAATGATTGTGTCACATCCTGTCTGCTGAGATACCTTCATCTGATGGATTTTTGATGGCAACATAGATGTGTCCTTTGCTGGCTATGATATCCCACAATCCGGTGCTTTTGATCCAGGGACAGTTGAGCTAAAAAATAAAATGGTGTCTGAAAGTTGTGATGGTGGTCAGTTAAGTATGTCCTAGACCAACTTTTTTCATTTCTTTTCTAGTAAGAAATTAATTTTGCGGTTATTAAAAATTTGCTTAGTTATGACCAAAGCTCTCTTTGTTTAGTTGAAGATTATTAGACCATTAGGCTGCCTCAGAAACCTGTCTGAAATCAGTTTCAGGAAGGACCTTTATATGCAAATGCTGCCTATGAAGTCACTGAGGCAACAATTCAGCTGCCTAAGCTTTTGGATGCAGAAATTTCTAGGCAAGTGTGTAGGTGCAGGTTGGAACTGAACTCTGCCGGTTATTGGCCATCCAGGATTGGACATCCTAGATCTGTACTAGCATTTAATTTGAAAATGTCAACATGTACACTAAAAGTGGATGAGTTGATGACTTTTTACAAGACTTAATATAAATCTCAGGTGTCCCCAGAAGGTGCCTGTGAAGTTTCAGCTCAAAATGCCCCACAGATCATTTATTATATTATTTTGAAAATGCCTATTTTGAGTGGAAGCAGAAACATGATGTTTTAGTGCATGTCTCTTTAAATGCAAATGAGCTTCTGTTCCCCGCCCCCTTTTCTAGAACAGGGCAGTGCAATAAGTACAATAAATATCTCCGATCTCTGCCAAAAAACATCTGTTTAGTTTTGATTATCATGTATATCGCACTGAAATGCGTTTTAAAGCCATATCAGTTTAAATTTCTGATATATGTTTTTTCTGGATGCACACATCCGAAGCACGGATGTTACATGGCATGTGAGTACTAAACTAAGTTCTCTTTCACACACAAGTTTATGTTAAAAACACACATAGGATAAAAACACAGGCGGTTATGTCTGTGAAGTTAAACGTCTGGGAAAGAAATCACATGCTTATATTAGATTGGTGTATTAAGTGACATCAGTGTAATATACAGCAGTGTTTCCCAACCTCGTTCCTGGAGGCACACCAACACTACACATTTTCCAACTTTTCCTGATCAAACACACCTGAATCAACTCATCATCTCGTTAGTAGAGACTCGAGGACCAGAAATATATTGGTCAGATAAGGGAGACATCCAAAATGTGCACTGTTGGTGTGCCTCCAGGAACAGGGTTGGGAAACACTGATATACAGTATAGTGCTGTCTAAAAAAGCATAAAAACGTAAAAGCATACCCTAGTAAAAAAGTAATACATTTAAAATGCATTTATTTTATACTAAGTACAGTTCAAATCTATTACCATCACTTGAGACTTACTGATATAAAAAATATTTTTAAAAAGTTGTAATTAAACTTTATTTGGAGTACTGCTTGTGCACAATGCACATTTCTTAATATTAAGCCTAAAGTTTCTACTGTATTTTTGTTCAAATAAATGCCTTGGCTTGCACAAGAGACTTTCAAAACCAGAATGGAAACAGATGCTTGTTTGTTCATTTATTATTTATTAATATTTTTTAAATAGTATTATTAATATTTATTTATTTATGTATCTATCTCAGCTAGGGCTGCGCGGTATATCAAGTTTGTACGATATATCAATAGATTTTTCTCAAGCGTTATGAGGCAATGCCATTTATATTGGTGTACAGTAGTTTAATATAAGCGTATCTGAATAATAGCGAAAGACACAGAGTGACTTGCTGCGGGGAAAGAGCATAATCCAGTTTGTCCAAAACATGAGACATGCTTTATATTAAGGGCTTTAAATAACTCGTAAGATATAGTTAACACGTATAGTTTAAAGCAGTTTGCCCCATCAGATGCTCTGAAAGACTGAAGTGCTGCTGACAGAGATGCTATACTTGCGCTGTTTAATGTGTTTGAGATGTGCTATTTTCCTCAGTGCATAACTTACATTTCACAGGTATATTCTCCATCCGTAAACATTAGAAAGTCATGGAAATATTTCCATTTTGCTGTCAGGGGCCTTTTTAATGCGAATCTTCACTAAATTTCACAGACTTCATTGAACGAGTGCAGCTGTGCGCATGTGTGCCAAACAGACTGAGCACAATAATGTTGACATATGTCGAATTTTAAACCTACAAGTAAGTATATTTTATGATAGCCGATAGCAGGGTAATCAAAATATAATGCAATTAATCTCTGTTCTTGTGTTTTACTTTCATTTTTAGTTTAGTGAGTCGAACTTCTCCTTTAAAAAGCATTATTTTTGTTTTTATACTGAAATTTTACAATGTTAGAATGTAATGCGATTTTAGCCCCTTTTTGCACATAGGGAGTAGCATAGCCTACTTTCACTATATTTGTTTTTATGATGTTTTATTATCAAGGTACAGGAGGAGTGCGTCAGATATCTAGCCTAATTAACACAAGAGGAGCTCACTCAAGTTAATCAACGCTATCAACGATTCAAATACAGCTCACTTACCTCTATCCTTTTGACGGTTTATCAGCATCCCTCCACCACCCCATCTCCTCATTCCGAGTTCTCACTACCCCTGGGAGGGTTCTCTGGGTTCGGGCCATTCACGAGCTCGGGGCCCTTCCCCGGACAGCACGCCAAATATGCATTACTATACTCTGGCGAATTATATGTAAGCGTGAACTCGTGAAATTGCCTTTAATATTAACATTGTTTCATTGGACAAAATTGGGCAGGATGTGAAAAATAAAGCTGTGGTTTACAGTCAGTTTATAACAGCTAAGGGGCATTGTTAGGAACGACATGAAGCGGAGTGCCTAAAGCCCCCTCAGCTGTTATAAATTTATTGTAAACCACAGCTTCATGGGGCTTCTTGGTTTTATAAAACGGTTATTCCTTATGCGTAGTAAGGTTTCACAAAATAAAACAGAGCAAATAAAGTGTAATGATATTAATACAAACATTTTTTTTTTTTTTACCATATATCGCATTTTAGCCCAAAAATACAGAGATATGATTTTTTTTGCCATATCGCTCAGCCCTAATTTCAACTATTTGAACTATTTGTACAGGTGGAGCTGGGGAAGGTGGAGGGTTTTAGATGAACTCTGAAAGCACGCTGCAAACTGCTGTAGTGAATGCTAACCAGTCATTTAACCATTGCAACATGAACCAATCAGCTTGTGCCAAGTAATGCTGTAAATATCATCAATTCGTGTTAACAACCCACAGACTGTGCTGTTTGCAGTTTCTATACAGAACTTGGCATTTTTACTATCAATTTTTTCTTCCGTTGTGTTTTATCAAAGCAAGTCAGTGGAATGAGGAAGAGTGAATAATATGAGAATCTGTGGCTGAAATATTCTTTTAATGTGAAAGACAAGGACATGGCTCTTTCCATGTACACAATGATTTATACTCTATCATTGACACTGTGGCCATGGATGCTGTGCGCTCTGACAAAAGGAGTTTGTTTGTGTTCGCTTAATTTAGTTAGTTTTTTTTTTTTTTTTTCCCTGACCGTTGGGAAGCCTGATAAGCTGTATTGTGCTTTCATATATGGGTACATTGAACACTTTATGTTTGTGTACAATACAAGGACACATAAATAACTGTATTAAAACTGAAGTTTTATAATTTATGAATGTAAAGGTGCTATATGTAGTTGCTAGTTTTTTTAATGTAATTTTCATGGGCTTTTTGCCCTTACTTTTGAAATCGCAAAGCAGGCAAAAAAAAAATGGGAACGGGACATGACACAGGCCAGACTCAAACCTGCATCCCTGCGAGCAAGACAACTGTTATGCCTTGTGAGCATGTGCACTACCCACTGTGTCACCATTCAGACTGGGCTTGTTGTTGGTCATTTGATGTGTAGAGTTGGGGTAACCCAGCTTGCTAATATCCGTATTGTCAGAGTAATAAGAAACATCTACAGATAACAGATAAAAGTGCTGTGATACTCTGTCCCTGAAGCACAGCAGTTCTTGTAAGAACTGGGTTGAGGCTGCATTTACACATCAGCACAAGTTGTGCTCAAGGCAAAACCGGGTTTAGCAGTCCCCAACTGAAGGTGACATGATTGAACAATGGGGGGGAAGTGAGTCAGGCAACAATGAGACAACAGATGGACAAAAAGACTCTGCTGATGAATGAGAACTGAGCTCATTCTGAATGTCCCTGATGACTGACTGATAGGCGGGATGCATCCAGTAGAGATCAGATCTGATCTGTTTGATGCAGTAAAGCATCATCAGCATTTCAGCACTTTAAATATTCACTCTTTCAAATCTTTGAAACACACGTACACACATATAGAACAAAAAAGGTCTTTTCCAAAACTTAGTGAGGAGCTGTCTTGCTGTCAAAGTGACTGATTTGACATAGGCAGCATCTCTGAGCCATGGATAGTGAAGCATATTAGAGACTTAACTCAACAGTATAAAGTTTGAGTCCCAGTGGATGCAACTTATAAGAAACTGAATACATACATGCATACATATATGCATACATAATGTATATATACAGTATATGTACAGTTGAGGTCAAAAGTTTACATCCCTCTTTCAGACTCATTAAACATGTTAATTATTTTACCAAAATAAGAGGGATCATACAAAATGCATGTTATTGTTTATTTAGTACTGACCTAAATACGATTTTTCACATAAAAGAGGTTTACATATAGTCCACAAGAGAAAATAATAGCTGAATTTATAAAAATGACCCATTCATAGTTTATATCCCTTTGATTCTTAATACTGTGTTCTAGCCTGAATGATCCACAACTGTTTTTTTGTTTGTTTGTTTTTTTTGCTGTTCTTTAGAAAAATCCTTCTGGTCCTACAAATTCTTGGGTTTTCCAGCATTTTTGTGTGTTTCCAACAATGACTGTATGATTTTGAGATTCATCTTTTCACATTGAGGACAACTCATATACAGAAGGTTCAAATGCTCATTGATGTTCCAGAAGGAAAAAACATGCATTAAGACTTTAATACTTTTGAACAAAATGGAGATGTTTACATTTTTCTTAATTTGCCTAAATATCATATATTTTTTTTAAATTTAGTACTGCCTTTCAGAGGCTACAAAAGATACTTGCATGTTTCCCAGAAGACAAAATAAGTTAAATTGACCCTGATCTTCAAATTCAAAAAGTTTTCACCCCTTGATGCATGTTAATTTGTATGACCTGAAGTGAAAACTAATATTATTAAACATGGCATTACAAGTGTATAAATAACTAATTTTTCTAAAGTGACACAGTTCAACAGCAGCACCGGCCATTAAAATGTAAGCAGGAGGCAGTATCTCTTATGTTTCCCGTGAGCACATTAAGTTTTAAAGGAACACTCCACTTTTTTTGAAAATAGACTCAATTAGGCTCATTTATTTACTATTTGAAAATAATACTAAGACTGACGGAAAATGAAAAGGCTAGGAACTATGCTCTCATTCGTAATAATCAAGGAACTTTGCTGCCATAGCATGGGTGCCGCAGGCGCAATGATATTACGCAGCGCCTGAAAATAGTCTCCCTGTGCAAGCAGGTGGTCACGTTGGTTATGTTGACGGAAGTTAGCCTATGTTCAGGTGTGTGTAATATCATTGCGCCTGCTGCACTGCTGCGGTCTAGAAAATCGCAACTTTTCATTTTCCGTAGGTCTTAGTACACGATACTAAGCCTCCATTGCGCTATTACATTGTTCACATCATAAATTCCACCTCTTGTTTTTGTGCGTGTTATGCATCTGCAAAACAATCTTAAAGAATAAATAATGGTGTTAATGGGAAGTCTAATTAAAAAGCAAGTAAACAACTCACACATTTAGATATCACTGCTTCATGTCATGTCAAAATCATTGAAAACACCTGAAATTACTTGTTAACCCAATCTGTTAGAGTTTTTTTTTTTTTTTTGTGAGCAGTCTTCTTAGTGAAATCAAAGGTACATCTCCATGTCTATGAGAATCATGGAGTGTTTACCAAGCTTTGATTATTGATGAGCCAGTCCAGTTCAAAAATAAAATATATATATATGAAATCTGAAGTTTGTTATTGCATACTTACCAGTTATTATTTTGGAGTAAGTGTAAAAACACTATCTTAAGAATGTTTTTTAAAACAAGCCTTGGTGGTGGTGTACCACCCAAAAATTAGGAATATGCAACCCACAATTGTTCTCACACTTAATTACATGTGCCATTAACAAGGCTTTACACTTTTTCTCTCACCATAACTTTGCTAGCAAAACGAATATTCAAAAACAGAAACAACTGAATCATCTAGGCTTATTTTTATCCATACTGCACACACACACACTGTTAGCAGATGTTCACACACAGAAACAAGTCTGCTTCCTGAACGTACCGAAAATACTAGCAGAAGCTTCTGGCTTCCAACAGTTGCAGCCACCAATACTTTATTGAACCACACAAGAAGAAGACGACAGGCCCATCCATCTAGAGCTTCAGTATCCATGGCCAAGGGTCAGGGGACGCCTCCTACTCAATTAGTGTGTTGCAGATGGAGAAGCTGTATTCAGCATAACATCTGATTAATAGTTTATTGAACACAGCTTGCAATTAAGCCACACTCGAATGAATCCCATTAATGCAGCTTGTTATTAACCTTTTCACTCATGTTTAATATCTCCTTTATTAAATGTTACAAAATGATTTTTTTTTTATGTTATAGGGGGTTTTAACAATAGGTGAGGACGCCCACTCCTGCAAGCATCTTCTGCAGGTTTTAATTAGAGTTTTTTTCTACCGTGATGGTACCCCATCATTAACAGAATTAAAAATCTGATGCGATGAGTCTTTGTAAACAGCTGGCTTTCAAAGGCCTCACTTTCATCTCTATCACTAGATCCATCCACCCTCCAATCATCCATCCATCCACACCTCCATACATCACACTGTGTTGTATTGGCATAGTTGTTGTTTTCCTGTCTTTTTTGGTCAGTTTTCCTTTTTCCAGTTTTTCCTTTTTGTTTTAACGACCCCAATAAATGGTTACCACTCAATGACTATCCTGCATTGTAATGTTAGAAGGATAATTCACAGAAAAATTACCCCATGATTTACTCATCATCTGTATATGACTTTCTTATTTCAGACAAATCCAATCGGAGTTTTTCAACATACAGTCATGGCCAAAAATATTGGCACCCTTGCAATTCTGTCAGAAAATGCAACCCTTCTCTCAGAAAATTGTTGGAGTTGCAAATGTTTTGGTACTCACATGTTTATTTTATTTTTATTTTTTTTGCATTGGAACAACACAAAAAACAGAGAAGAAAAGTCAAATCTGATACAATTCCACACAGAACCCAAAAAATGCACTGGACAAAATTTTTGGTACCCTTAACTTAATATTTGGTAACGCCCCTTTTGGAAAAAAGAATTTTGGACTACTCTTTTTTTGCAAACTGCTCCAGGTCATTCAGATTTGAAGGATGCCTTCTCCCAACTGCTGTTTTGAGATCTCTCCACAGGTGTTCTATGGGATTCAGATCTGGACTCATTGCTGGCCAACTCTCCAGTGCTTTGTTTGTAACCATTTCTGAGTGCTTTTTGAAGTGTGTGTCAGGTCATTGTTCTGCTGGAAGACTCATGACCTTTGATGGAGACGCATCTTTCTGATACTGGCCACTACGTTGCGCCCCAAAATTCTTTGGTAATCATCAGATTTCAGTGCCAGTGCCAGAAGCAGCAAAGCAACCCCAAAACATCTTTGAATCTCCACCATGTGTGATTGTAGGGACTGTTTTCTTTTCTTTGAAGGCCTCATTTCTTTTTCTGCAAACAGTGCCATGATGTCCTTTACCAAAAAGTTCTACTTTTGTCTCATCTGTCCACAGTACGTTCTCCCAGAAGGATTGTGGTTTTGTCACATAAGTTTTGGCAAACTCCAGTCTTGCTTTTTTATGCAGTGGTGTCCTCCTGGGTCTCCTACCATAGTGTCCCTTTTCATTTAGATAGCATCGGATAGTGTGAGCTGACACTGTTGTACCCTGTGTCTGCAGATCAGCTTGAATTTGTTTGGAAGTTAATCCGGGTTCTTTATCCACCATTCGAACAATCCGTCCTTGTAATTTTTCATTAATTTTGCTCTTCCATCCACGTCCAGGGAGGTTAGCTACAGTGCCATGGGCTGTAAACCTCTTGATGATATTGCGCACTCAGGAACATTAAGATCTCTGGAGATGGACTTGTAGCCTTGAGATCGTCCATGTTTTTCCACAATTTTTTCTCTCAAATCCACAGACAACTCTTTATGCTTCTTTCTTTTCTCCAGGCTCAGTGTGACACACAACACAAAGGTTGAATCAACTTTTCTCCATTTTAACTGGTTGCAAGTGTGATTACTATATTGCGCACACCTGTTACTTGCTACAGGTGTGTCTAAATACAAATTACAGGAGCATCACATGCTTGAAAAGCAATTATTTCTTACAATTTTGACAAGGTGCCAATAATTTTGTCCAGTACATTTTTAAGTTCTGTGTGAAATTTGATCAAGTTTGACTTTTCTTCTCTGTTTTTTGCGTTGTTGCAGTGCAAACAAAAACAATAAGCACGATATTGTTAATTAACACGATCATTTTTGTAATTAATTGCTGTTAAATTGTGTACGTTTTATGATTTCAATTGATAAAACATACTTTTTGATGAATATTTCCTAATTTAACTATTAAAACAGAGACTAGAAAAAATAAGGAGAAATAATAATAATAAAAAAACACCTGAATCGGAAAAAAATAAACAAATAAAACAGAATTTGAGTAAAAATAAATAGATTTCATAGGGCCCTATTTTTAGGAGCCCTCCAAAACAATAAAATGTCTGCTATACAGTAATGAAATGTTTGCAATGTATTGTATGTGTTACTGTTAAAATTATTTATTTACTTATTTATTAAACAACATTTTTGAATAAATGTAAATGAAGAAACTCAGAGTGAAAAGAGAGAAAATAATGAAATAAAGAAATATGTATTTTTTTATATTGGTTTATATGATCACATATTTTCTCAAACAGTATAAATGGATTTTTACACATGAAAATAGCTGCCTTTGTATTTTAGGTGGGGGGTCCCTTACCTGGTGGTCACTGTATTTGTATTTTATGTGAAAAAAAATCTCCTTGCTTTTGGTATTTTTGAGCTTGAGTTTTTGAGTATTTGGAATTTAGTTTTAGGCGGCATCAGGGCAAGAGCGCATTCTCTTCCTTGGCAGGACTTTATTGGTTAAAAATTTCTGTCTCCTACGTACACCATGAGTCATGGATATTTCAGTACATTTTAAATGCGTCTACTGGAGTGCTAAAAGTTTATTTTACCAAGTTTTAGAAATGTACCCACATATAGACGGCCTCAAAGCTAGCAAACATGGCATGTAAGCTACAAAGTTTTGATTTTATACGGTGTTTAATTATGAATAAAAACCGTCTCATGTTGTAAATCAGTCTGTTTGTGTATAGGAGAGACATGATTTTATTAGTTTCTGCTTCTTAACAGTGAATTTATATGACTCACTCAAGCCTCAGATTAATGCCTGTCGTCAATAATGACTGCTGTACTCCTGTGTGTATACGTGTGAGTGTTTGCTTGTCTTTACAGCTGTCCAACACACCCCCAGAACACTGACAGCAAGTGGTCTCTCAGTATGACTTCTAACGGCGTGACAGGCTTAACATATGGAGTGAATCTTTCTGCTAATTTATTTCACTGCTAATATTTCATTACTTGACATCACTGAATTATTAAAGCTCAGACCACGAGACTGATGCAGATTTGTTTGGATTTAGAAGTGTGAATCAGAAACTGGTCCATCACCAAGCTCTGTATGCGTCAAACAGAAAGATGCACTGAAGACATGTTGACAGAATTATAAATGTAAGCTGCTAATTTAAATATGAAATTGTGTACAAATAATAAAACAGAAGAAGGAAATTATACCAGGGCTATAAAAAGACTATAAATTATGGTGGTTAGAGAATAGAGAATAAAATGAATCAATCTTTTGTTGTCAAGACAGTAAATAAGTTGGCAGGGCAAGTAAAAATCATAACTACTTGCAAGCAGAAAATAAGTCTTTATATTGTGCCTTACACTTCATAAAACTATATGATTGTCATGTCTACTGACTGATGCTGTTTTACATAAGCTCCATTAGGCATTTTTGTGACTGAATCTAAACATTTTAAGCAGGTTATAGCTACACTTTAGAGTTTGGTGTAGCTTTTGTGTAGCTTAATTATCATTTGAAAGTAAATGTGGTTCTTTTCCTAATGTATTTCCGCAGAGATCTGTGTAACACTCCCGAAAACCATTTTGTAAATGATATCTACTGCTAAAAGAAATCCTTGCTATAGACCTTAGTCAAGATAGGTGCCATATTAATCTTAACGCAGATGAAAACAAGGCTGTGAGGAACAGACTTCCAGTCTTTACATGTATTTTTGTTTTCATCTAATGAAAGTTGGGTAGCACTTTAAGGTAACACTTTAGTGACCAATTCACACTGTTAACTAGCTACTTATTAGCATGTATTAGCACATATTCTGCATGACCATATTCTACATCCCTAATCCTACCCAATACCTAAACTTAACAACTACCTAACTAACTATTAACAAGCAACAAATTGAGAGTTTATTGAGTCAATATCTTAGATCTTAAAATAACGTGAGACCCACTTTGATTTAGGGACCAATTCTCGTTACTTATTGCTTAAGTTGCTTATTAACATGCACATCATATTGGTTGTTTATTAGTACTTATAGTATAAAGCACAAATGAATGCCTTTTTTTTGCATGACCATATTTTAGATCCCTTGATCCTACTCCATTTAACTTAACAACTACCTTACTATTAATAAGCAGCATATTAGGAGTTTACTGAGGCAGAAGTTGCAGTTAATAGTTAGTTAAAGGAGTAGTTCACGTCCAGAACAAAGATTTACAGATAATGTTCTTACCCCGTTGTCATCCAAGCTGTTCATGTCTTTCTTTCTTCAGTCATAAAGAAATTATGTTTTTTGAGGAAAACATTTCAGGAATTATGTTCATATAATGGACTTTAGTGGTGTCCGTGAGTTTGAACGCTCAAAATGCAGTTTCTAATACAGCTTCAAAGTTCTCTAAATGATCCTAGCCAAGGAATAAGGGTCTTATCTAGTAAAAACGATCTGTCATTTTCTAAAAAAATAAATACAATAAAAATAAAAATGTTTTTTTAACCTCAAACACTTGTCTTGTCTAGCTCTGTGATATGCATGCGTACTCTGTGTAATCCGGGTCAATACAGTTAACTCCCATCTCGTTTTTTCCCTCCAACTTCAAAATCATCCTACATTGCTGTTTCACCTTTTTTTGTAAAGGGCGTTTGACCTTCTTTGCATGTTCACTTTGTAAACACTGGGTCGGTTTTTCCGCAGTGATATAGGACAATTTTAAAGTTGGAGGAGAAAATGAGATTCTTCGACATACCCTAACTGTATTGACCCGGATTACACAGAGTACGCATGTGCATGGCAAAGCTAGACAAGACAAGCATTTGATGTTAAAAAGTATATACATTTTAAATTTTTTTTAGAAAATGACAGATCTTTTTGTTAGATAAGACCCGTATTCCTCAACTGAGATCTGTTAGAGCCCTTTGAAGCTGCAGTTAAACTGCATTTTGGACGTTCAAACACGCAGGCACCATTGAAGCCCATATGGAGAACATTCCTGAATTTTTTCCACAAAAAACATAATTTCTTTACGACTGAAGAAAGAAAGGCATGAACATCTTGGATGACAATGGGGTGAGTGGATAATCTGTAAATTTTGGTTCTGGAAGTGTACTTCTCCTTTAATATGGATAATTTATCCCCAAACTAATGTGTGACCAAAAGTTGTTTTCAGAAAGATGTTTCATCAGCTGAACAATCAGTATGTTAAACAACAGTACAGGCCACTGTAGATATTTAAATACTTTCACTATAATAATGACAGCACTGCTTTTTTTTTAACAGAAACTGGGAGTGTTCATGTCAAATTAATTAAACGCAGCCACTTTGTTTTTGTAATTTATTTCCCAGCTGTTTACCTTCACAGATATAACTGACTGTGTTTTCATAACTTATGTGTGTTTTTAACGTAAACTTGTGTGTATTTGACAGTTTAAGTACAATAAGACATGAAAGAGAACTTAGTTTAGTACACACATGCCATGTGACAGCCACTTTCTTTGCATGTGTTTCGAATGTGTGTGCCCAAAAAACATATTTCAGAAGTTTAAACTAATATGGCTTTAAAACGTATGATTTCAATGTGATAGACATGATAATCAAAACTAAACAGATGGTTTTTTTTGGCAGAGTATCTGAGGTATGAGCTGTAAAGGCACAGCCCTATTCTGGAAAAGGGGGCGGGGAGCAGCAGCTCATTTGCATTTAAAGAGACATGCACGAAAACAGTGTGTTTCTGCTTCCACTCAAAATAGGCATTTTCAAAATGATATAAAAATGATCTATGGGGTATTTTGAGCTGAAACTTCACAGACACATTCTGGGAACACCTGAGACTTGTATTACATATTGTAAAAAGAGGCATAATGTGTCTCCTTTAACCTTCATGTTTTCGCTTTCAGTATGGCTGTCACACAAAATGATATTCAAACTCATATTATCCACTTTTAACATTAAATAAAGGACATAATCAGTATGTGAGATTATCATTGTCATAGTTTGCATGCTGTTGTTCCAGCTGTGAGATAGAGACCATTTGCAAAATGGAATCCCCTGTCGCTCATTGTGTATCACCGTCAAGGCTGGTTAGGATAAAAACTCTGGTTAACGTAAAAAATGTAACTCACAAATTGCATGTTGTGGCATCGCATCTGGTTAGGACACGTTCTATTGGGGAATTTAAGATTATAACCAGTGCACATCCCCACCCCCCAAATTGTGTGCCTTGGCACTGACTCTGTTAAGAACCACTGCAAAATAATATCCTGGAAACCCTGTTTAGTTTTTGTATAGAGCCACAGCAGAAACATTGTCACTTCACGCTTTATTTGCTCCTGCTGTTACAGTAATGCTGCTTCTTCACTTACATACTGCTTGTGCAAATGGAATAAAATATGCCTTTATGATAAAATTTCGGTAGAGGTGAGGCTGCAGTTGTAGTTGTGTGAGGAGGAGGGCTTTCGACTGGCTCAGCATTAGCAGAGGTAATGATGCAGCGTTCTGCCGTTTGTTTGAGTGAGAGTCCTGACCTCACAGCTTGGGTCCTTTGAGACTCCTCTGCCCCGTTACCGTAAGCCAACTCAGCACATCCAATGCTCAGCCCCCACCACACAGAGAGAGTGACTAAGTGGAAGATAGAGATAGGAGAGGAGGGAGAGGAGAAAAAAAATCCAGCACATGCACTTTTCCCCAAGTCCTACCTTAGTCTCTGCCGTGCCTCTTAATCCTCTGCGTCAACCCTGACTTGCATTCCAGGCACGCTTGGAAGAGAGGGGAATGTGTGGCGTAACCTCTGCAGGTAATCATGGAGGAAGATGAGGGAAAAGTGCAACCCTTAGGCGATTCTAGACCTTATTTAGGGGGACTGTCTTTCTTCGCAGCCCCCCTAAATCTGCGATTAACACAGCTGTCAGCACCCCTTAAAAAATCTGACTAGGCGATCTTGCTTCATGTTTGCTGAAAACAGCAGCTACAGAGAGTTATCTTGGGGTATTTCGCTCTGAATCCTCCTCTTATCAGTCTTTAAAAAGTTTAAAGTTTATTAGATTAAGTATTATCTTTCCCTCTAGTGAAAGGCGGGTAAGCGTAGGCGAGAGCAGCACCATTCTGGTTAAATCACAAAAGAAAGTGCAACCAAATATGCAGCTGTCACTGATATTCATCTACTGATGAACAGATGCTGTTTTAATTGGTTTATTAAAAAAATGTCATTCGAGCAAGATTTGAACTTGCGACCTCTCACTCTTAAAGATGAAATATTCTTCTGGGCAGCAGCATTTGATATTCAGACAAGAGGCTGAGGCCCACAAGGCTAAAATAGTAAAATCACTACTTGTATAGAAACATGAATAGCTATTAGATTTTTAATAAGTATAAGACTGTCAATTGACTGTCAAATTAATTACATATAAATGCCTCAGATGAAGGCATTACATCTACTTTACATCTGAAAATATTGTTTTTCATATAATTTATTGATCAAAAATACAGTAAAATATGTTTTGAAATTATTACAATTTTAATTAACTGTTTACTTTTGAATATATTTTAAAATCGCTGTCATGGCAAAGCTGGAGTGACTTCAAGGTCAAATGATCCTTCAGAAATCATTCTAATATATTTATTTTATACTCACAAAATTTCTTCTGATTATTGTTGAAGACAATTGTGCTAGTTAATATTTTTTGTGGAAACCTTGATACTTTTTTCAGGGTTCTTGTATAAATGGAGGGTTACAATCACTTGCCCTTTCTGGCTAATGCTGCTTTGCCACTGAAGACCTTACATTCATTAATCTTGTAATGTATTTTTCTGCTATGTGAATTTACTTTTTTTCATTTTCTGTGATGTATTCTACAGTTCTGCAAGATAATGTTATCTAGCTAGATGAGGTTTTGTCAAAATTGATTTGTGCTAGTCTTTGAAGTATTAGTATGTTTGGATTGAAAGCTACACACAGTACTAAAATTCAGTAGTGCTTTGCAGCATATGCCATTGTTTTCCTGTAGAAGTGTGTTTTTGTATTTATAACATTCTTGGGAAAAAAACTTCACATTTTTGTAATATGTATTAAATTGTTTTAGTAAACTGTAACTTTTTTAATGTTACCTGACATTATGATGAAAACGTACCTGTGGGACTTTTTTTTTACTGATTTCAACGAGAGGGGCACAACACTGAACATAATAAGCTTGCTTGGTAGCTCAGCCGGCACGGAATTGGACTTGGGATGTGAAATCCTTGGGTACGAATCCTGTGAAAAACATGACTCACGTAAAAGAGCTGAAAGATGATAGATTGAAATACAAGCTAAAACGGCATGCTTGCGATTGTGTTTTTACGTCACATTCACTTTTCTTCACGCTAACGGGTAGGTTTAGGTGTAGTGCAGATGGTGCGTTATTTTAAAACGTGACGGAGCTTTAGAGTAGGGATGCACCGATACCGATACTGGTATCGGTATCGGGCCCGATACTGAGCTCCTGTACTCGTACTCGTTAAAATGCCCTGATACCAAACGCCGATACCACACAGCATGTGACAAGTGCGTATTCAGGCAAAGAAACACCTACAACAGAACAACAGACAGCAGAATGGAGTCATTAGAGATTAAGAATATCTACGAAGTATATGTATGCAAGTAATATAATGTTAAACATTCAGTATTAACCCCTGTATAGCTGGTGCGCGCGAGCTGATGCATGCAGAGTGGATTGAGCGCGCGGAGGTGAAGATGTGCGGGCTTGTGGAGATAAGATCCCGCCTTGACATCACTGTAAAGTTTGTAGTTCGGTCGGATATGTAAAAACAAGTGAGTAAAGCAATGCACAAGTTGTTTAACGAGAGAGAGAGAGAGAGAGAGAGAGAGAGAGAGAGAGAGCGCCAAAGAGAAAGAGAGAGAGCGCGCACTTTTGTTGCGTGATCTTTACTGATGTTCGCTCACTTAGCACACGCATCATTTGGATTAAAACAAATTCGTAAATATAAAACAAAATTTATAGGGGTATTCATTACAAAAGATTATGTTAAACCTTAAGCATACACGACTGTACGGCGAAAGTGAAACTAGCAGTCTGTGTGAAATGCGCTACGCTGTCCTGTACTTGAGCGCGCTTGTTTTGCTTGCTTCATGAGTGTTTCTGCATTTGAGTCTTTTTAGATTATAGCCCAAATAGCAGCAAGTTTCAGATGAAAAAAACGCTACTTATATTTCTGATAATATCCGAGTTATGAGATTCATGACGAGTGGTTCCCTGCATACAGCAAAACGCGTGACTGCAGTACTGAGCCGCTGCAGCGGAGCAGTTTAATGCTGTTACATTAAAGATGTACCATAGAGCAAAAAAATAAAAAAATAAAATAAAATAAAAAAGAAAAAAAGAGAATTGAACAGTGAAAGTAACAAAACACATTTTAATGGGCATAATTAAGTGTAAAAATAAAAATAACTAAGGGATATACAGTCACACCAAAAACCATTCAGACACCACCTAATTGTTGATTTTTTTTTTCTTTTTTTTTTTTTTTTTACTAGTGGGTGTAGGACACAGTTGATGATAATGTGAAAAATATTGTCTGATAATATGAGAAAAGGTATCTGAATAAATTTTGGTTTGACTGTTTCTATTTAATTAAAGAAGTTAACCAACTAACATTATACATATTATTTTAGTTTCTGTACCCAATATTTTAAAAATTTACTGGTTAAATTAAAAAAATATCGGTATCGGTACTCGGAATCGGCAAGTACCAAAAATAAAAGTATCGGTATCGGGCGAGTACTGGAAAAAGTGGTATCGGTGCATCCCTACTTTAGAGTTATAGCGCCACTCAATGGATATTTCAAGTCAGAACTGCGGTGACTCATATAAAACCAAAGTCACATAAAATGTACCATATGTTCATCTGTTCCCAGAAAAAAAAAAAAAAACCTGTACCACTCTTTTAACGCCCCTCAGTGGAGATTTCATATTGAATATGTCACGAAACGTATATGACGTCTTGCAAAAGAGTTCCCACAGGTATGTTTTCGTCATGAGATCAGGTTATTTTAATGAGACTATATATTGTAGCCAAGCACAATGTTTGTGTATTCCACGTCTCAATAATTCATTTCATTTTCAATTCAAATTTATTTGTATAGTGCTTTTCACAATACATACTGTTTACAACATTCAGCTTCTTAAAAAATGCAAACCAGGCGGAAATACGTGCCTCTATATACATTTCTGCAACACGGGGCGTCAGCGTTAACGCTTCTCATTTACTTTCAATGGAGTCACGTCATGCGTTGCTGAAATGTATTGTGGATCCATCGAGTCGCGCCGCTGCAGTTGCTGTAGTGTTAACAAATACAAAAGTGTTATAAAAATGCATTTGTTGAGGCAGCCGTTCTAGTTTAACTTCCTTATGTGGATTTGAGCTATTCTCTTGAACAGTAGTTGCGCGGGGTTCATTCCGGAGTTGTTCAACGAGTGCAACAGCGTTTTGCATGAGCTACTGAGCAAATCTACTGAATTAGAAAACTCATGCAAAAAAAAAAAAAACTGTATCAGAAGTATCAGTTTTCAAATCGTGCAGGATTGTTTTGAGTGTGGTTTGGTGAAGCTGGTTGCCTGTAGTAGTAGCATCTGGGGCCGTGCTTACTGCGAACATGCGAAAACATGAAGGTGATACTTCAGGTTTGATTTGCTCAGATGGTAGAAAAATGCATTATACGTACGGTTCAGGGGGCATGATTAAATGCATTAATTAATCACACCAAATTAGCATGTTAAATTGACAAGCTTCTAAATGAATATGTACAAGACTTACAGAGAAAAAGGAGAGAGTCAGAGAGAGAAATGCATCAGGAAAGGTTGTGGGCACAGCTTCTTTCATCAACATCTCTTCAAATGTTTTTCAAATTATCACATCATTTCAGCCCAATCTATTTTCATTCCACTCTAAAATTAAAACCTTCAAATCTGAAGCTAGTGTGATTTTTCGTACGTACACATATAGCAAGCCCTACATCTTCACAAGTTTCTTTATTTCAAGCTGATATGTTCACTGACAAGTCTTGTCTTTTATAGACTTAAACATATAAGGCTCTAGATGCACTCACCTTTGATGTTCCTTATCAGCAAGACCTATACTCATTAACGTTCATTAGACATTTCACCAATGTTCTCCAAGCCCAAGAGATGAAAGACAAGCGTTTGCAAGTGACTGGGTGTGCATGTTTGTTGTGATGAATGTGTGTGACGGGGTTTGACCCTACTATGTTCCACTGCCGCTCACACTGGTTGAGATCGATGGAAGCGTTTGATGAACACCCCTCAGCCGTGACATGCTTGGAAAGAGGATATTCTCTGTCCTTCTCATTAAAGTGCAAAATGACTTGACATTTACATGCAGATTGGGTGCCGGCTGCCACCGTGCAACAGATAACATTATTTTAGAAGAAGGTTAGGGGAAAGTGACAGTGTGTGTGTGAGCGACTGTATGTGTGTGTGTGTGTGTGTGTGTGTGTGTGTGTGTGTGTGTGTGTGTGTGTGTGTGTGTGTGGGAGGGGTATTTTAAAGAGAGAGAGTGAAATTATTGAGCAGTTACTTGAGCTTGGGGGTGGGGGTGGGGGGTGTATGGGGGCTGACTATAAGTAAGTTTTGTCTTTTCTATAAGTTTCCATTTTTATGCTGTCACTTTAATGATCCTGATTGTGTTTGTAGCATATGTCATTTTGTTTTGTAAGAATATTATGCATGTTTTGGCATGAAAAAAAGGAAATTGTGTTTATTAGTTTCCCAGGCAAAGTTTCTCTTGCAAGCAATTCAAACTTTCAGTTGATTTCATATGTAAAAGAGTTATATGTATTTTAGAATACTATTAATTGCATCAAAACTGTGCTTTGATTTAGTGCTGGGTAGTTTGACCAAAAATGTGTATCAACCTTTTTTTTTTGTTTTTTTTTCCTGGCAGTTTTATAATGGTTTTTCCCTGACTATGCCTTAGTTAATCATAATGCATGAAACAGTTGCAGAGCCACTGCATTTTAATCACGATCCAAACAAACATGCATGAGCAGTTTTATGAGAAATGTATATTAAATTGTATAATTTCAGAATTTAAAGCAAAAGCAGGGTTACACTTTATTTTGATAGTCCACTTTAGACATTCTACTAACTATAAGTAACTTTGCAACTACATGTCAACTAATACTCTGAGTTAACATGCAGTTGCAAAGTTACTCACTGTTAGTAGAACATATACAGTGGACTATCAAAATAAAGTGTTACCCAAAAGCAGAACGGTCAGACCTTAGCTTTGTGATATAAATTATGCTACATAAAATATATCTGAATGAAAAAAAAAAAAAAAAAAAAACGGGCAGAATAAGGTGCAAATTCACTCTCTGACAGCAGGTGGCGCTTATGGAACGGCAGTGATACAGCACTTTCTTTCTTTCTAGCGGTACCCTAGAGTGCAAAAGTGAAAAGGTACAAATATGCACTTTTAAAGTACTAATATGTGCCTTTGAAGTACCAATATGTACTTTCAAAGTACTAAAATGTACCTTTAAGGTACTAATATGTACTGTCTAGGGGTGTACCTTTTCACTTTTGTACCTGACAGAACTGTACCTTTTTTTCTGACAGTGTATAAACCCCCCACCTCCAGTTCAGTATTTAGAATTTTCTTCCAGTATTTCACGCATAGTGAACAGTGAGCTTGATCTGCCTCCTACAGTATTTTCTGCTCTTTGCATTCTTCTTCAGCATCTCTGGCACCAGTTAATGGCTGGTTTATTTGCCCAGTTTAAGATTTAATTGTGTGTTATTAATAGTTCTAAAAGTTTTTCAACCATTAGTCAGAAGTGTATGCAGTTAACATGGATCTCCTCTTAATTAATGTTGTTTAAAGTTTGAACCGGTATATTGCTCAGCACTCCTTTATGTAAAATAAATACATAATGATTATGTATTTTGGTTTGAAAGTTGTCATATGAAATACAGTCAGTGAATTGACTAATTCAAATCATTAAAGGAACACTCCACTTTTTTTGAAAATAGGCTCATTGTCTACATTGTTAAAGTTAAACAGTTGAGTTTTACTGTTTTCGAATCCATTCAGATGATCTCCAGGTCTGGCAGTAGCACTTTTAGCATAGCTTAGCATAGATCATTGAATGTGATTAGACCAATAGCATCTTGCTCAAAAATGACCATATATAATGACGATATTTTTCCTATTTAAAGCTTGACTCTTCTGTAGTTACTTTGTGTATTAAGACTGACAGAAAATGAAAAGTTGCGATTTTCTAGGCTGATATGGCTAGGAACTATACTCTCATTCTGGCGTAATAATCGAGGAACTTTGCTGCCATGGGTGCAGCAGGCGCAATAATATTAAGCAGCGCCTGAAAGTGACCGGCACTAAGTTTGCATAGATGCAGAGTTGCAGCCGGCAGAGTTGACGGCTGCATAATATCATTGCTCCTGCTCCACCCATGGTACGGCAGCAAAGTTCCTTGATTATTACGCCGGAATGAGAGTATAGTTCCTAGCCATATCGACCTAGAAAATTGCAACTTTTAATTTTTCGCCCGTCTTTAGACACAATGCAACTACAGAAGAGTCAAATTTTAAGTAGTATTGAAAAATATTGAAACTCTTTGGTCATTTTTGAGAGAGATGCTAACGGTCTAATCGGATTCTATGATCTATGCCAAGCTATGCTAAAAGCGCTACCTCCAGACCCGGCGATCGGCTGAATGGATTTGAAAACGGTAAAAACTGTTTAACTCTAGGGGAGTTGGAAAATGAGCATATTTTCAAAAAAAGTGGAGTGTTCCTTTAATGCACAAGGCTGTTTCATTGTCTAAGCTGTTTTATTTATCTTTTCAAAGAGGTTTAAACTTGGAAAAAAACTCATTAAAAATAACTGGCTTATAAAGGTCTTTTTTCTTCAAATTGGACATCCAAACTCACTTTGTGTTGATGATATCTGACAAAACCACATATGGATGTGCACAAACGGGGTGTACTGTATGAGTTGGATATTGTGTGTGTGTGTGTGTCCCCAAGTAAACGTATCACAGCAATTTTACTCTTTGTAAGTAATCTCCTTGGCATGTGGTGGAGGCTCATTTGCCCAATGAGGCATGTTTGCTTCTTGGCAATAGTAAATCGGGATCTGAATCTATCACACTGAGAATGAGGATCAAGCCCTTGTCAGAGAGGTGAATGGCTCCACAGAGAGCCCTATAAATCCAGAGCACTGGGGGCGGAGAGGTGGGACAGCACCTGTCAGAACAATCTGAGGTCAAATGGTGATGCATGGCCCTCAAAGACATTCACATTATATAATTATATGAGAGTGAACTGTTCTTGTACTGTGTGTACGACTGACACAGACCTATCAACTGATTCTACAGATACCATATCTCATAATGTCACTACTCTCTGATGCTCATACAGCATGAAATTGTGTTTAACTTTACTTGTGTGTGTGGTTTTGAGCACTTTAGTATGACAGTGCAAGATTGGCCTGTGATATTTTAACCTTAGTAGATGAGTTCAGTGCATGATGGGAAAGAGAGAGAGAGAGAGAGAAAGCAGGCAAAACACTTTCACTTGGTCATTCTGACAAGTCCCAGCATTCCCCTCAACGCACATACAAACCCATCCGAAAGTGTGTGTTTTTGTCCTTGAGTGGACACAAACGGCAGCAAGGAAAATTGTTGCTAAATGCCGACACTGTCCCTCTGCTCTCCTCTCTCTCTTTCTTTGAGTGTGAGTGTTTATAAAGACACAGAGAAAGAGGCTGTAGGTAGAATTTGAAATGCAGAATATAAAGCTGGAGCATGTAATTTCTGCTCTATTAACTATGGAAGACTGTTTCTGTCTCAGTCAAAAGTACAGTATAAAAAGGTAATTGTGAGAATAAAATTTAAAATAGATTCACATTGTGAAATGTAAAGCCACACTGCAGGTTGGAACTGCAAGATATAAAGTGACATAAATTCACATTTTGATTTAAGAAACAAAATCACATTGTGGCATTTACACAACACCATTTTAACTAAAAACGGGCAGTTCATTTTGACGACAACAGTAGGGATGTTCATTTTGGTTATTTTTCTAAACGACAGCCGATGCTCGTTAACTGATTATTAACCGTTAACCGATAAAAAATGTCAAAAAATACCAAAATTAGTTTTCCAGGGATTAATTTTACATGCGCAAAAAGCAGCAAACAACCGAACATGTGGATTCACAGCGAATGGAGAAAAACATAATAAAGCTAGGCTATATATATAATGAATGAACTTAAAACTATCCTATTTTTCTTTATTTTACAAAAGCACAAAGATTTGTTTTTATTGTGAGTGTACATAAATAAAAGCAAACCATTTACGGTTTTGATTATCAGTATGACTGAAAGGAGTAATTTCCATTGTTAGAAAAAAAAAAAAAAGTGATTGCACTGGCGCCGCACGCGTGCACACAGCTAAGCATTTTTAACTTGACAGTGCAGCCTTTTTCATTATCATAATAAAGTTTAGCCAGCCAAACATGAAAAATTACACTGTTTAATCGTTATCAACGTACTGCCGTGATATTATGCCAAACAAATGGTTTTATGTGGATATTGGAATGCGAGTGAAGTACAAAACCAGGTTTACATAAATAATATTTTGGCATTCAAATACATCTCGAATACGGAAACATTTGGATTTGTGTCGTATGAGAGACCCAACATTAGTTTCTGTTTTGCTTTAGCCTAAATGAATTCGTTTTGGCTTGCCATTTATATAGCTTCTTATATTTTTCATTCTTGTTCTTTTCTAAATACTGTTAAATTGAAAGGATTTTTTTGTGGAGTGAGGGGAACTAAAATAGCCCATCCTATGTTTATAGTGTTTGTAAACATTTTGCGCCGACATCAGGTCTATTTCTGAATGTAATAATAAAATGCGACAACGTTATTACGTTATAAATCGTAGCCTATGCGATTTAGCTTTTTTTTTTCTCTAAAATGCTATTTTATTTTATTTTAACCATCCAACAAAAATTTTCAAATATTTTGATAAATTACTGAAAATAAATAAATAAATAAATAAATGAGCTTTTAAACCATTTAACTGATTGTATTAATCGGTCAAAATTCTTTGTCGGTTAACGGTTTCCAGGAACATCCCTAGAGTACACCATTTTGGGGGGGAACTTTTGAAAACGGGATTCAAATTGCAAGTTTTTAAAAAGGGAACTATTATCCTCGTTTGCATAGTGTTTATTTACAAAGTGACATCGCCAACTACTGGCCAGGCGTACATACAGCATTTTAAGTGTTTTTCATAGATCTGTGTGAATGGAGATTTTGACAATGTTGTCTGTACTCAAAGGCCGAATTTTTCTGTTTATAGCACATAGTTGTCGTGTTCATAGTTGCAATTGTGTACGCTGGCTCTTGTGTTAGTAGCACCACACAGATAAATCATGGTACTCTTGTGAATGTGCGTCGAAGACTCACTCGGAGGACAAGAAATTGTTGAATAAAGTTGTTTTTGTTTTCTTTGCGCACAAAGTTCTCTTGTTGCTTCATAACATTACGGTTGAACCACTGATGTCACATGGACTATTTTAACAATGTTTTTACTACCTTTCTGGGCCTTGAATGTGTCAGCTGCGTTGCTGGCTATGCTCTCAGATTTCATCAAACATATCATAATTTGTGTTCCGAAGATGAACAAACAAGTTTCCCAAACTTTTTACCCATTGTAGTCCTGCCTTAAACTCATATTACTGGTTGAGACAATGTTTGATACAGAAGAATGTCAGAACGGATCCACAGTGTTTTTTTTTTGTTTTTGTTTTTTTTGGCCGTACATTTAGTTCTCTAAAATACATCAGGACAGAAAAGAAAACAGTGTTTTTTTTTTTTTTTGTTTGTTTTTTTTTTTTTTTTAAGAAAATAAGTACACAGCTTTAAGTCATTACCATTAAATATTTGTTGACCAAAAACCCAAAAGGCCAGGGGAAATCAGTTTAGTTTTATATTTTCACATCGTTTGAAGTTTGCAGTCAGCATTAAAAGTGATAATTACAGCTCAAATCAGCAGTCTGTTTATTTCACTGTACTTCTAAAAGGGAAGTTTATGAACTCCGCCGCCTAAATTTGGGAAACCCATTAACAGATGATGTTTAGACTAAACAAACTTTTCAAATAAACCCAAAACACAGATTGCTTATTATCTCTGCTAATTCTAAATGAGCAATTTCACACTAACAATAATTGATTTGCACAAAGTTTTTCAGAAACCACAACAGAATTAGCCGTCCTGAGTAATGTCAGCTTCAACTTCTGTTTAGCGCACATGGTCTAATTGATAGGGACTGACACACGGCCCAGTTACTGGTATATTAGAATTGATTATAAAGCGGCGCAGACTTGAGAGTCCGTGTGGATTTGTCACGGTAATAGTTTGTATTAGATGGTGCTGATGAATGCAGCATACGCTTAGCCGATGCTAATGGAGTTGCTTTTGTCCGTTTGGCACTGAACTCCTGATTGAATCAACTGGATGGAAGGTCAGGGACTCAGGGGAGATGTGCTATTCATTTGCATTACGTGCTTTATGGGTGGAGTGAAAAGTTTAGCTGTGCAAGAGTTTCATTTCATATATGGGAGCGAATGAAAAGTAAACTAGGTTTTTTAATTTTGCACATGCAAAGGTCACAACCATGATGACAGGGCATTGCTATGTGATTACTAAAAGTGTTTTTTAGGTGGTTGTTTACTGGCCCCAATCAAAAGAGCCTCTCGAGTCTCTGATATTTAGGTTCTTTTTTGCTTGCGTTACTGTCTACCAGGTGAAAATGGTTAGTCTGATTGCTTTAAAAATGTGCCTTGTTGTTGCAAGATGTCCTATTACATGACTTGAGGTATCATTATGGTTGAAACTGTATGATTTTCTTTCATTATAGGAAAAGTGAATGAGAGCTAGGGCTGTCAAACCTCTGCAAACCTCCATACAACTTGTGCACTATATTTTAGATCTTCTAAAGCTGTTTAATAGATTTTTATCAGAAACCATCTGAAATTTAAGTCAGCTTTGACTTAAAATCCTGATATCTGTCACTTTTTAAGTAAAAATGCCTGATTTGTAAAATAATCTAGAACAAAAATGGAACCAACCCATACGATTTGTTCACAGTTTGGATTGATCCAGTTCTTACTGACTCTGAACAGTTATAATTCTGAACAGTTAACAGTAATTACAGATGGAAATGCATTTTGCAAATAAATTCCTCCATGCGCACCAAAAAAATCACGTGACTATGCGCTATGGGACAGGATAACTTGACTAACCAGCGGACTGATCTCATTGTACAGCATCTGAAATGTAGTTACGGTCATTCTGAGTCTTTCATCAAATTATTCCTGTTTAATTGCTTCCCAGAACTGACTGCATTCCTAAACAGTAGGCATCCACCTCAGAAAGCAATGACTGCATTTATTGTGTTTTGTCTGCTCTCTCTGAGGTGCAAGTAATTTATTATATATGAAAATGATCACATTCCGCTTTTCTTAATGATATGTAGTGGTAGTTTATCAGGAAGTGACGATTTTGTTGTCTTTGACTCATTGCATGGAAACGGTGCTTATTCGCAAATGTTTTATACGATATTTAAATTTAGCGCATAAGGTAAATTAGCAACTTTTGACGGAACCCGGCCTATGTTTTCCGAGTTTTGATTTCTTATAACATGCATGTAGGTATGAAACAAATAGTTTTTCTTACTATTATCTTTACTATTTTTATTTAGTAATTTCAAGGAGTAATAATTTATCTAGGACTGTCACTAACGATTATTTTGGTAATCGAGTAATCTGTCGATTATTCTGACGATTAATCGAGTAATCTGTTTTTTTTTTTTTTTTTGTAGTAATAAAAATAGACCTAAGTGAACAACAGCCTTTAAAATGACTTAAAATCCATATATAATAGCAATAAGGCAATAATAATTAGTTCAAATAAAGTGTCAAAAGCAAGTAATCATCTGGTTTTATTGAACAAAACTGTTAAAATACATAATGAATTATAAACAATAGAAGTAATGTACATTACACATTATATCAAATGCCTGCAGAGGGCGCCAATGGCTTGACGATTGTTTTTACACTTTACTGCACAATCTAATCCTTGTTTAAAATTGACTCAACAACATTTCATTCAAATGTTCGCTTAATCTTTAATATTTGACCATTTCTTAATGATAGAAAAGCTACAGCCACTGTAATTTCTTGAATGTGTAAACTCAGAGTGAGGGTTTAAACTTTTATTTTTAAATTGCGATAAACAGTTAGCATAATTGAGAAAGATAATAATGTATTCTCCTGTGTTTGCGTAGGTTTATAAATGATTTACCTTACAAATCTGATGAAATGGCATACCTTGTGTTCCCGGATGAGCGTTATAATAAACCCAAACTCATAACAACATGCAAACATGGAGTTTGAGACGCTCCACACATGTAAATGAAAACAGCATTTACTGTGAACGGAGCCGCTCTGAGATGCAAGTACGTAACCTACGCGCATGTGAATAATTAAAGCAAACGTATTAAACCTGCATCTCATATGTTTATTTAATTGATAGTGTTTGTGAATTCTTAAAAGTGTTGTGCTTTTTTATGATTTTTAAATGAGTTTAACATGTGGAATGCGCCACTTCCCGTATTTTGCCGATTACTCAATATGGGCAAAATGCAATTGAGGATTTTTTAAAATCAAATACTCGAATCAAGAAATCATTGCAGCCCTAAGTTTAACATACATGAAGTCACCCCATAGCAGATCTATATAGGTGGAGCTGGGAAAGGTGAAGGTTTCTGAAGTGTTGAATGTTGAATAGCAATCTCATTATTTTATTTATTTATTTATTTATTTATTTATTTATTTATTTATTTATTACGTATTTTCAATAGCAATCAGAATTATATATACACAAAATTACAATTAGATTTTTCCCATTACATATAATATGCAGTCACATGCATAAACTCTGTGATTATTTTATCATGCTGTAGCTTGGCAGAATAATAAAATATAACATTTACATGTTCATTATTGTTTCAGGATTTTGTGTTTTACCCCCCAAAAAAAGTAAATAAATGTAAAAATAAAATGTTGGGCGAGCTTTCTTTAATGAGCAGTAATAATAGTGTTGTTTTTCTTTTTGTTTTTTTGTTTTTTTTGTCATGGCAAGCACCACTAATAATCATTACTGTGTTAGAGAGAGTGCTGTGCATGTGTGTGTATGTGTGTGAGAATGATGTGAGCGAATGGGAGAGGAAGAAGTCTCTCTTCATTTCTGTCATGAAAAGGGTCTCCATGGGACTGAAGAGAGAGATGAGAAGAGGAGAAGAAGGGGATAGAGAGAGGGAGGGAGGGAGAGACAGAAGACTATTTAAATCCATCACCTTGAGCAATTGTCAGTGCTGCAGAAGAGGAGAGAAGAGGATCGAGGGACCCGGGGAGGGAGGAGATGGAGGAGTGGATCTTGTCTTGTGATTCATCCCTCTATTGGGTGAATTAAATCTCAGTCAGTTGGCGAGCAAACAGATTTATTTTGAGTGGGAAATCAAGGCTTGGGTGCGGGTGGTGTGACCAGACCAAGCTGTACTGAATCAGCTAGCACGGGTGGAGGCAAGCTGTCAATCACCCACGCATCTCCCCTCAACGTGATGCTGACTATCCCTCAGTCTCACACACACATGCACGCACACTCGATCTTCATGCCAGGGCTGTTCGTTTTAGGGCGGCCTGGTTTATCAGCCCCCTGCGGATGAGAATACGACAGCTGTCAGTCATAGCTTTGGTGTAAGACATGGATGAGTGGACTATACGCACTCGCATACACAAATCAAACGTAAGCCCTATTCGGACGGTAATTGTTTCTGATGGGGATGGAAGGTAATTTCAACATTTAAAAGGGCTTTATTGCCGTCTAAATCCAGAATGTCCCCCCCAACCATCTGCTTAAAAATTTCCGGGTGAATTACCTACTGTACTTTGACAAGCATCAAGGTCATTTGGTAATTTAATTGCCTTCCGAGTTCACTTCTATGGGTTTACAAGAAGGGATCAATCCAAAAGTCTTTTTGTAAATCCTTTTTGACCACTGCCAAATGGCGTACGGTAATGTGCACTAATTTTAAATATGGACACTTTTATTACTGAAATGCTGGAAACTGTTTAAGTAAATATAACGTCACTGCTGTTATAATTAAACGAATTATGCTCATGAATTAAGTAATAATTATCGAGAAGTTAAAAAAAAATTTGATACATTTAAGGTGTAAATTGAAATATAGATGTGCTGCTTGTTGAATAGGGATACGTGTTAATGACTGGTGATTCTGAAAATTGTCAGGGTGCTCTAGGCTAATGCAAATCTTTTTTAACATATATTTTCCCTACAATTACTAACAATCAAACCGTGATGTTAAGTTCCATTATAATCAGTTTATCTCTCTACACTACACAATGAATCTGGTAACACTTTAGATTAGGGAACATATATTCACTATAAACTAAGAGTTTTCTCAGAACAAGCTAATTTGCTGCTTTTTAGTAGTTACAAGTAGATATTTGTTAGGTTTAGGTATAGGGTAGGATTAGGGGTTTTAAAATTTAGTCCTGCATAATAAGGTATTAATACGTGCTTTATAAGTACTAATAAACAACCAATATGCTACTAATATGCATGCTAATAAGTATCTAGTTAATAGTGAGAACTGATCCTTAAAATAAAGTGTTACCATCAATCTTTTATTTACATTGTGTTTACTTTTTATTTGTAATAACGAGAGGATTTGCAAGTACACACAACTCATCACTGGACAAAAGCATTCTTACTTAAACGTCTCTGATTGGCTTTTGCGATAAAAAAAAAAATAAAATAAAATAAATCAACTAATGTGATTGGTTACATCACTCAGCGCCACAAAAACACGTTGTAAATTTGTAAATACAAATCTTTGAGCACAAACACCCTCTAGCAACCCTGTAGAACCAGGCCTGCAGGGACAATTGCTTGGCTGTGAAAATTCTGCCTTAAATTGTGTTATACTGCAGAAATCAGAGATTGAGTGCAAAGAAAATATTTCTATCTGAATAATGATCAGTGATACGCACTTCAGAACATACACTGCCAGACCCATTTGACATCTGCTGCACCGCTGCCACACATGAGCTGCTTTTGTCATGCAGCTACTGTTTTGTACTACTGTACATTACACATCCAGTGCAGAACACAATGAATAAATATGCACAAATTAGTGAGAAATGACACTGAAGTCTGATGATGTTTTGTACAATTTAACTTAACTACATACATATTTCCTGCTTCTAGCTACCTTTACAGCGCATCCTTTAAAAGGAATCAGCGCACAATATATGTGACCCTGGACCAATTTTTTTTAAATTGAGATTTAAGCATAATCTAAAAGCTGAATAAATAAGCTTTCCATTGATTTATGGTTTGTTAGGATAGGACAATATTTGGCTGAGATCAATTATTTTAAAATCTGGAATCTGAGGGTGCAAAAAAAAAAAAAAAATCAAAATATTAAGAAAATCGTCTTTAAAGTTGTCCAAATGAAGTTCTTTTCAATGCATATTACTAATTAAAAGTAAGTTTTTATATATATATCGATATATATAAATATGGAACATGGAACATGATCTTTACTTAATATGCTAGATTTTTGGTATAAAAGAAAATTGATAATTTTGACCCATACAATGTATGGTTGGCTATTGCTACAAATATACCTGTGCTACTTAAGACTACTTAAGGTTTTGTGGTCCAGGGTCACGTGTGGTTGCCATATGTAGCCTATCATGACAATTTACTTAAACCTCTTCGTCCCAAGTGAGACATAAGGCCGCAATCATGACTTTTTAATGCTATTTAATCCCCCCATCTGTCTTGTCCCCACCACTTTTTAAAGGGAACATTTACATTATATTAACCCATACAAGACTTAATACCTGGAATTAAGACTTATATGACTTAAAGGAGAAGTCCACTTCCAGAACAATGATTTACAGATAATGTACTCACCCCCTTGTCATCTAAGATGTTCATGTCTTTCTTTCTTCAGTCATAAAGAAATTATGTTTTTTGAGGAAAACATTTCAGGATTTTTCTCCATATAGAGGACGTCTGTGGTGCCCTGAGTTCGGACTTCCAAAATGCATTTTATATGTGGCTTCAAACCATCCCAAATGCGGTTGTAAACGATCCCAGCTGAGGAAAAAGGGTCTTATCTAGCGAAACTATCGGTTAATTTTATAAAAATAATACAGTTTATATACTTTTT
This sequence comes from Cirrhinus mrigala, assembly GCA_036247105.1. Taxonomy (NCBI): domain Eukaryota; kingdom Metazoa; phylum Chordata; class Actinopteri; order Cypriniformes; family Cyprinidae; genus Cirrhinus; species Cirrhinus mrigala. Next base: position 46,116,790 of record CM070007.1, on the reverse strand, counting down.
ATATAAACGCTCAAATGCTCATCTTGTCTTACTCTCCCTGAACTGTTTTTTTTTTTCTGGTTCATGACGGTTAGGGTATGTCGAAATACTCCCTAAACTTCAAAATCGCCCTATATCGCTGTTTTACCTTTTTTGTTAAGGGCGTTTGATCTTCTTTGCATGTTCACTTTGTATAGACTGGGTCGGTACTTCTGCAGCGATGTAGGATGATTTTGAAATCATATTTGAAGTTTAGGGAGAAAATACTATTGGAGTTTTTGGCTGTGGCGTCATGACAAGTGTCGGCATGTTTACATCCTGCCAGGATGGCATCTAGCGTTTCTTGTCTCTGCCGTTTGTAAGCTCTTTCAGTAGCTGTGGTCTACTAAAAGCCTTAAAGGCATCAGGGGTAAAGTGGAGAAAATTTTATTCATCCACAGGCATCTTCCCATACTCTTCTCCTCTTCTTATCGCTAGGAAAAGTGCTTACATCACTTCTCTTGTTGCCCTTCCACTGAAAATTTCATCTAAAAGCAGCACAATGTGGCATCATATCAGTATTTTATTTTCCGAATTGTGTTGCGGTAAAAATAGCAACAGGTAGTGCCAGTAGCTCACAGAGTGCAGCCATTTCATATTATCGACATAATGCCCCCCCCCCCCCCCCCCCCCCATAGTCCAAAATATGCATTAAATGATGTGGATTTTTTAAATAGCGTAAATATTTCAAGGGCTTTTTGCTGTATATTTCAGTGAGACATCATTTACATTTTTTTACATACTTTAAGAAAACCTAATGCCACTGTGTAAACAAGAGTTCGCATTAACTTATTTCCTATAATTTCCACATTTGTAAAGACATTTGTAAAGACATCCTCTATTTTAAAACCTAAAATACAATGCAAAAATTTTAATGTTATGCATTTTAATTTTACTATTTTTAAATGTGATGTTTAAATAATCAAAAAATAAATACACATTGTATTTTGCTATTAAATTAAATATGAATTTATTAATTATCCAAGTCATAACAGACATTTTAACTACAGCTGACAATCATTTGACTGGCCACTTGATGCAGCGTGTTCCCAATATTATAGAATCACAGAACTTGCCCCTACACCCCTACAATTAAGTGCCAGCTGAATGCATGAGTTTTATCTCTGAGGTACCATGTAATTTATTTTTACACACGTCCCCATGAGAAACAATTACCATCCGAATAGGGCTACAGGTTCATGGAAAAAATGTGCCTCTATGTATACGTACTTATATATCCATACAATTTGCTGCAGCTTTGAGCTGAAATGAACATTACACTCTTAAAAATAAAGGTTCTTTACTGGCATATGAAGAACCTTGAACATCCATGGAAATTGGCATGCTTCAGCAAATGTGTTTTTGTCTCACGTATACTTTTGTATACACTATTAGTAAAGTTTAGGAATGTGAACAAGGTTTTGGTGACAACCTTTGGACATTTCACTCTGAAAGTGTTGTGAAACGTGTAAGAAGCAATGCAATGTCATTTTGCAGAAATGTCGCCGTATCGTTGCGCATATCGTTTCACACGTTCAAGCTACAGCATGTCTAGTGCAGTAGAGGAATGCTTTATGTATGACACACTTTTCACAGCAAACACTGATGCTTACTGAGTTCAGCAGAGGCAAACACTGTTTTTGCTTTTTTCTATAAGTCATTTTACATCTATAGCTCTTTCCAAAACCCTAGTGAGCTGTCTCACTGTCAACTATCTACATAGGCAGCGACCTTCTAAAGCAGCATCTTGAATAAGATGAAACCTCATAAGAGACTGATCTGAAATGCTCAGGTAGCAACTTGGTTAACTGTCATGGACGTGATCCCCATATGAAGCACATAAGAGACTTGAGTAAATGCTCAGTTGATTCCAGTAGACTTGAACATTGGCATTAGCTAACAATTCTAAGCTAACGATTCAGTTCTTCTATGTACGTTTATTTACATTTATGCTTTTGGCAGATCAAGACCTTGCATTTGATTAATAAAGCAGTTCTTGTATTTCGCAAGAATTGATTGAGCCACATGCCTCAATGAATTCCACATGCATACAAATACAATAATCAGTATTTCCATTTGTCTGCTGGATGTTTGGATGAAAATGTTCAGATACATGCAGCATCTAAAATTTACACTCAAAACAATTAAAGTAAAAATGGTTTCATAAAGAAAGCTGGAAAACAATAAACATTTAGAAAAACATACACTTAATAAACTTTATTAAAATAAAAATTAGAAACTGAAATATATGTTGAAGTTTGAGTACTAAAATTACTATAACTGAAATAAAAATTAGTTAATGCTACATAGAATAATTAAAATGAAAAAAAACATAAAATTTCCAAAACTTAAAATAAAATAAAAACTGAAAATATTAAAATAAAATATTGAGTGATATAATATTATAAATAATACTAAAATAAAACAAAAATATACAATTTTTATTAGTAAATTGTGACAGAATTTTCATTTTTGTGTGAACTGTCCCTTTAATAGAAACATGAGAGCTCATATATATATATATATATATATATATATTTATATCATCAGCATGCATACAATGCCTAAAATGTTGTCACATGGTTTTGTAACATATCTTATATTATTCAGTGTAACCAGATACAGAGGGGGGTTGAATTTATACTCTTATCAGACACAAATAAATGGAAACATCAGAGAAGAAAGGTGATGATAGGGACAGTTCCCGCCATCAAAAGACAGATCCTGTGGATGTCTGTTTGTAGACTGGGGGTCAAGCCCATATTCAATTCCCAGACTCATCAGAACTTATCACTAGTCAGGCAGCCGTGTTCCACAGATCACTGGGCTAAGTGATAAGATCCGAAGCGAGAAGATCAGATAATTTAGGCATAATTTAATCTCTCAGCCTGAAACACACACGCAAACACATGTTTGTGTGACTCAGCGGACATGAGTGTTTGTGTGTTAGTAAGCGATGAAGACCAGGCACAGTGTTGGACAAGCTACTTTGACTCTGTAGCTTTACAAGCTACTCATAATTCAAAGAATGTAAATTATATATGGTTAAATATAATTATCAAATGAAATAGTTTACTGGCATCAAAGACAACAGAGCAGTTACACTAAATTGCACCAGTACTTGCACCAACTTACTGAAAAAAATGAGACAAACCACAGCATTTGCCTAAATTTATTGTTATAATATAGTATATGCGATGCTGCAGGACTATCTGCAAGGGTGGAACTTTTATAAACCAGTTAATGTAAATGAATTATCTGAGAAAAGGGATTCACTAAAATGAATCACTGGCTTCTCATTGCATTATATGAAATAGATGACATTTAAGGTGAGCACATTAATTAGTTCTCTCGGGTTATATATACCGTATATATTATTCAAGATAAATGAAGAATTATACTTTTCTTTTTGTACTTAAAGGAGAAGTTCACTTCCAGAACAAAAAATTACAGATAATGTACTCACCCCATTGTCATCCAAGATGTTCATTCCTTTCTTTCTTCAGTCGTAAAGAAATTATGTTTTTTGAGGAAAACATTTCAGGAATTATCTCCATATAGTGGACTTCTCAGTGCCCTCAAGTTTGAACTTCCAAAATGCAGTTTAAATGCAGCTTCAAAGGGCTCTAAATGATCCCAGCCGAGGAATAAGGGTCTTATCTAGCGAAACAATCTGTCATTTTCTAAAAAATAAAAATGTATGTGCTTTTTAACCTCAAATGCTCCTCTTGTCTAGCTTTGCGATGCACATGCATGCTATGCGTTATCCGGGTCAATACAGTTAGGGTATGTCGAAAAACTCTTTAAACTTTAAAATCATTCTACATCTTTTTTCTACATCTGTTTAATCTTTTTTTGTAAAGTCTGAACTTCTTTGGATGTTCACTTTGTAAACACTGGGTCGGTACCAGTGATGTAGGATGATTTTGAAGTTGAAGGAGAAAATGAGATGGGAGTTTTTCAACATAGCCTAATTGTATTGACTGGGATTACACATAGTATGCACGTGCATCGCAAAGCTAGACAAGACGAGCATTTGAGGTTAAAAAGTATATACATTTTTATTTTTATTCTTTATTTTTTTAGACCAATTAATAATAACCAATTGTTTTGCTAGATAAGACCCTTATTCCTTGGCTGGGATCGTTTAGAGTCCTTTGAGTTGCACTTAAACTGCATTTTGGACGTTCAAACTTGGGGGCACCATTGAAGTCCAGTGTATGGAGATAATGTGCGTGTATGTGTGGGAGAAAAGGAGCAGGAGAAAGAAATAGGGCATGCTTTCCATAGATAATAAAATGTAATTTTGTTTAAAAACAATGGAAATAGTTGATTTTGTTGTTTTTATCCTATTGTATTTGCCATATTTATTTGCTTGGACAGTGTCTTAGTGTGTGTGGATATTATAAGGCCCTTAAAAAAATGAATTCTGGTTATATTGAATTGTAACAGTAAATAATGGTAATGCGATAAATAAAAATAAAAACCGTACTGACCCCATGTATATATATATACACTGCCGTTCAAAAGTTTGGGATCAGTATCAGATTTGTAATGTTTTTTAATGAATTCTCTTATGCTGAACAAGGCTGCATTTATTAAAAATAACAGTAATATTGTGAAATATTGTTACAATTTAAACTAATGGTTTTCTATTTTAATATATATTGGAAAATATAATTTAATCCTGTGATGCAAAGCTGAATTTTCATCAGCCATTACTCCAGTCTTCACTGTCACATGATCCTTCATAAATCATTCTAATATGCTGATTTATTACTTTTATAATTAATACTGGAAACAGTTGTGGTGCTTAATATCTTTTTTTTTTTTTTTTTTTTTTTTTGGAATCTGTGATTCTTTTTTCAGGATTCTTTGATGAATAAAAAGTTTAAAAGAACAGCATTTATTCAAAATAGAAGTGTTTTCTAACAATATAAGTCTTTGCTATCACTTTTTAGCAAAAGTGTTAATTTCTTTAAAAATAAGAAAAAAAAAATACTGACAACAAACTTTAAAATTGTAGTTTATATTGTTAGAAAAAAAAATTTCAAATAAATGCTGTTGTTTTAAATTGTTTGTATATTAAAGAATCCTGGAAAAGTATCACAGGTTCCAACAAAACATTAAGCAGCACAACTGTTTTCAACATTGATAATAAATCAGCATATTAGAATGATTTCTGAAGGATCATGTGACACTGAGGACTGGAGTAATAATGCTGAAAATTCAGCTTTACATCACAGAAATAAATGACATTTTAAAATATATTCACATAAAAAACATGTATTTTACAATGAAATAATATTTCACAATATTACTGTTTTTTTTTTTTTTTTTTTTGGATTTTTGATCTAACAAATGCAGTGTTGATGAGCATAAGCAACGTCTTTAAAAAACATTAAAAATCTTACTGTTCCCAAACTTCAGAACAGCAATGTGTGTATATATTTATTTTATTTTTAAAAGAAATAAATACTTTTATTCACCAATGACACATTAAACTGAAGGATCATGTGACACTGAAAACTGTAAAGGCTGCTAAAAAAAATGAGCTTTGCCATTGCCATACAGGAATAAATTACATATTGAAACAGAAAATGTATTTTAAATTGTAATCGTGTTTATTAGTAATAGTATGAATAGTATACTGTATATTGCTGTTTTTACTGTATTATTTATCAAATAAATCTAGCCTTGGTGAACTGTAGACTCCTCTTTTAAAATAATTAAGAAA